>PVKA01027953.1:5802-30048 GCA_004027165.1 Ctenomys sociabilis | reverse complement strand
AAAAAAAAAAAAAAAAAAAAGAAAGAAAGAAAGAAAGAAAGAAATGAACACAACAGCTAATCCAGGATAGGCATACCTGGAAAATCTCAAAATTAATAGGCTGGCACCCGAATCTCATAACAAGCTAAAGTTATAGCTGCACCAAAGCTCTATAACAAAGGTCAAAGGTCAGTGCTATACAAAATGACAAAGAGAAGGGGAAAAATGCAATCCCAGACCTCAAGTCCATCAGGAAGGGAAGAGGACACCAGCTCAGCTGCAATGAATGAACTAACAGATACAGCAGCAAAGGAACAACAGCAGAAAGCTATAGAGGAAATAAAATGAGAAGTAATTCCCCAAATTAAAAAAGAAAAATTTGAATACATAGAATCTGAAATAAAGAATGAATTCCAGAAACATTGGGTGGAAAAACAATGCACACCCAGAACAAGTGCAGAGAGCACTATTCCAGCTGAAATGTATGAATTAACAGCATCTGAAGCAAAGAAACAACAGCAGAAAGATGAGGAACTCAAAGCAGAAATAAGTTCTGAAATCAAAAAAGAACTTTTTGATGTCATAGGATCTGAAATACCGAAACAAGTCCAGAAATACACAGAGGAAATCCAACTTGGAAGAAACACAGCAGAAAAACAATTAATAACTACCTCTAAAGAAGACATGGATAAAAAATTTGAGGAGGTCAGAAATATGATGGATTCCTTGAATGAGCAATAGAGAAAAGAAATAGAACACAAGAAACAAAGTCAAAGAGATATAGAAGAAATAAAAATATCAATCACAAGCCTACAAAACCGTCTGAGTGAAAGCGAAGACAGAGTTTCAGATCTTGAAGATGCCGGAGTAGCTAGTGAAAATGAGAGACATGATCTCTTAAAAACAACGAGAATGCAGGAAAAAATAATCCATCACCTGCAAATGATGCCAGGAAGAACAATGTGAGAATAATTGGTATCAACAAGAATGAAGGAGTCAATACAAATGACATAAAAAGAATTTGGGGAGAAATAATTGCAGAAAACTTCCCAATATGAGGAAACAATCCAACATTCAGGTCACCGAAGCATACAGAACAACAAATAACCTCAACCCAAGTAGAAACACACCGAGACATATCATAGCTAAGATCCCAGAAATCCAACACAAAAAAACATACTGAAAGTTGCTAGAGAGAAGAAGGAGCTCACATTCAAAGGAAAACCTATCAGAATTACAGCTGACTTCTCTACACAAACAATGAAGACAAGGAGAGCAAAAAGCAGAGTTCTTCAAGTCCTACATGAAAACAAATTCCAGCCCAGACTACTATACCCTGCAAAACTCTCTTTCAAGTTTGATGGAGAAGTGAAATACTTCCATGACAAAGAACAGCTAAAGAATTTCATGATGACAAAGCCATCCCTTCACAGGCTGCTGAAAGATGTTCAAGAGAGACCACAATGACCAGAACTCCATGAATGAGAATGGAAGGAACCCACTAAACAGGACAGTCAATTAAAAACAGATTACAAAGGAGTAAACAACACCAGGTAAATACCATGACAAACATAAGTCAGCACATTTCAATTATAACCATCAATGTAAACGGACTCAATTCTCCAATTAAGAGAAATAGACTGGCACAGTGGATTAGGAAACAAATTCCAACAATATGCTGTATACAAGAAACACACTTAACTCAAAAGGACATTCATAGGCTCAAAGTCAAAGGATGGAAAACAATACTACATGCCCCAGCACCTCAGAAAAAAGCAGGAGTAGCAACTCTGTTCTCAGACAGTCTCAACTTCAAACCAAGAATGATCAAATGTCACAAAGAAGGCCACTATATATTGGTCAGGGGAAAAACTTGAGAGCAAGAAATAACACTCATAAATATCTATGCACCAAACACAGGAGCACCAAACTATGTAAGACAAATCTTAAGGGACATGAAAAACTTAATGTCCAAGAACACAATCTTAACAGGATATGTTCTCTCAAAAAGATAGGTCAAGCAAACAAAAAATTAGCAACGAAGTAGCAGAACTGAACCAGAGCTTGGAACAAATGGACCTGGTGGACATATACAGAGTGTTCCACCCAACCACAGCTGAATACACATTTTTTTCAGCTGCACACGAGTCATTTTCCAAAATAGACCACATACTAGTCCAGAGGTCATGCCTAAGTATATGCAAGAAAATAGAAATTATCCAATGCATACTATCTGACCACAATGCAATGAAATTGAAAATAAATGAGAAAAGAAACACAAAAAACCCACTAAATTCATGGAAACTCAACAACACCCTACTCAGCAATCAATGGGTTGTAGAAGAAATTCAACAAGAAATTCAACAATATCTACAATTCAATAAAGATTCAAGTACAACTTACCGGAATTTATGGGATGCCATGAAAGCAGTTCTTAGAGGGAAAATTATAGCTATGAACTCACACATTAGGAAAACAGAAAGGGAACAAATTAGCACCTTAATGTTGCACCTCCGACAACTAGAAAAAGAAGAGCAAACAAAACCCAGAGCACAAAGATGGGAAGAAATCATAAAGATTAGAGAAGAAATTAACTCAATTGAGATGAAAAAAAACAGTTCAAAGAATCCACAAATCAAAAAGTTGGTTCTTTGAAAAACTAAATAAAGTTGATAAGGCTCTTGCCAACCTCATCAAAAAGAGGGAAAAGAAAATTCAACTGCAAGCCATAAGGAATGAAAAGGGTGAAATCACCACAGACCCCATGGAAATTCAGAAGAATATCAATAGTTATGTCGAGAATCTTTACACTCACAGAATAGAAGACACAGAAGAAATGGACAGATTCCTAGAAAGTTACAAATTACCAAAACTGAATCAAGAAGATATAGCAACTCTCAATAAGGCGATAACAGCCAACAAAATATGAAACGTAATAAAAAGCCTACTGACAAAGAAAAGTCCAGGTCCTGTTGGATTCATGGCTGAATTCTACAAGAAATTTATAGAAGATATAATCCCCACACTCCACAAAGTCTTCCATGAATTTGAAAAGGAAAAAGTCCTCCCAAAATCATTTCTGGAGGCAAGTATAATACTGATTCCAAAACCAGGGAAAGACCCAACCAAAAAGGAGAACTACAGGCCAATCTCCCCCATGAACATAGATGCAAAAATACTCAACAAAATCCTGGCAAATAGAAAATAACAAATCATCAAGAAGATCATACACCATGACCAGGTAGTATTCATCCCAGGGATGCAACAATGGTTCAATATTCAAAAATCTATAAATGTAATACACTATATTAATAGACTGAAATCTGAAAAACATATGGTCATCTCAATTGATGCAGAGAAAGCTTTTGACAAAGTCCAACACTCATTCATATTCAAGGTTCTACAGAAAATTGGAATAGATGCACTCTACCTTAACTTGATAAAAGCCATCTATGACAACCCAAAAGCTCATATAATCCTAATTGGGGAAAAACTGAAATCTTTTACTCTTAAATCAGGTACAAGACAAGGATGTCCTCTATCACCCCTCCTATTCAATATAGTCTTGGAATCCTTAGCAACAGCCATTAGAAAAAAGGGAGAAATAAAGGGAATAAGAATAGGTAAAGAAGAAGTTAAATTATCACTATTTGCAGACGACATGATACTTTACTTGGAAGACCCAAAAAATTCCACCAAAAAACTACTAGAACTGATAGAGAAATTCAGTAGCATAGCAGGATACAAAATCAATATGCAAAAGTCAATAGCATTCCTCTACACAGATAACAAGCACACTGAAATGGAAACAATAGAAACAATACCTTTTACAATAGCACCGCAGAAAATGAAATACCTTGGGATACACTTAACCAAGGAAGTCAAAGATCTTTGCACAGAAAATTACAACACCCTGAGAAAAGAGATTATAGAGGATTTCAGAAAATGGAAAGATATTCCATGCTCCTGGATAGGAAGAACCAACATCATGAAGATGACCATACTCCCAAAATTGCCGTACAGATTTAATGCAATCCCCATCAAACTGTCACCAACATACCTCCCAGACATAGAGAAATCAATCATAAAATTTATTTGGAACCACAAATGTCCTAGAACAGCAAAGGCAATCTTGACCAATAAACACAAGGCAGGATGCATCACAATTCCTGATTTGAAATTATACTACAAAGCCACTATGATGAAATCAACATGTTATTAGCAACAAAATAGACCTGAGGATCAGTGGAATAGATTAGAAGATGCAGAGGCATCTACGAAAACACTCAGCCATCTGATCTTTGACAAAGGGGCCAATCATACTTACTAGAAGAAAGATAGCCTCTTCAACAAATGGTACTGGAAAACATGGCTTTCTACATGCCCAAAACTAAAACTTGACCCAGCTCTATCACCATGCACTAAGTCAAAATGGTTTAAAGATCTAAACATTAAAACACAAACACTCAGTCTCCTGGAAGAGAAAGTACGAGCAACTCTTGAAGACATAAGGGTAGGTAAACAGTTCATGAATAAACATATATTCGCACAGGAAGCACTTGAAAGAATCAACAACTGGGATCAACTCTGCTTAAGGAGCTCCTGCATGTCAAAAGAAATTGTCAACGGAGTGAAAAGGCAACCCACAAACTTTGAAAAAATCCTAACTAATAAGCAATCAGACAGAGCACTACTGTCTAGAATATATAAAGAACTGAGATATAACAGGGCCCTCAAATTGAAAGACCCAATTCAGAAATGGGCATCTGAGATGAATACACACTTCTCAGAGGACGAAATTAAAGAAGCAAATAAATATATGAAAAAATGCTCCACATGGCTAGCCATTCATGAAATGCAAATAAAAACAACTGAGATACCATCTCACTCCAGAAAGAATGGCTATCATAAGGAAATCAACCAACAACAAATGTTGGAGAGGTTGTGGGGGAAAGGGAACACTTCTCCACTGCTGGTGGGAATGTAGACTGGTACAGCCATAGTGGAGGTCAGTGTGGAGACTCCTCAAAACAGTAGGAGTAGAAATCCCATTCAAGCCGCCTATCCCCCTACTGGGAATTTTCCCAAAGGATCTGGATACATTGTATCATAGAGATATATGTGTACCTATGTTTATAGCAGCACAATGTGTGATAGCAAAATCTTGGAAACTACCAAGATGCCCATCACATGAGGAATGGTTGAAAAAGATGTGGTATTTCTATATAATGGAGTATTACTCAGCTATTAAGAATGATAAGTTTGAAACATTTATACTGAAGTGGATGCCACTTGAACATATACTCACAAGTGAAATAAACCAGGCACACATGTGTAAATATCGTATAGTCTTCCTAGTATAACAAGCAAAAAGCAGAAATACAAAAAGAAACGTACAACAACAACTAAAATTAATTGAGTCAGAAAAGGCAAAGTGAATGGCATATGCTGCAGGATACTAATCAGCTTTTCTTCTGGATGGTTAACAACCTAATATCACAAATCAGAGTCAGAGAAGTAGAAGAGCCACAAGGCCAGCCAACGTTTTGGCCCTAGCTTTTCAAGGTCAGCGAAGACTCAGGACATAGGAGAACCTGTACTGCAACATCATGAAACTCAGGTGAGCTCCAAATTTTCTGAACAGGGAGATTATGGAGCCACAGAGGAAAGAGATTGAAGTTCTAAAGTGTGCCTGGGGAGAGTCACATGAAGAGAAAACTTTCTCTCAAGCTCTCACAGAGAGCAAACTGGTCAAGCAATGGCCATAACTCATCCACATGGATGACACAGACAAAGGAACTACAGAATAATGTACAGGACTACAAGATAAACCCTGAGAGGACTTCACTGACCACATAGGAAATATAAAGTTCATCTGTTGGTATATAAGTCCTGATCTATCTGGGTCTTAACCATCCAGCAGAAAAGTATAAGAATAAAGTATACATCGTGAGGCCATAATATTAAGCTGAGCGGTAAATGGCTATGGTGGACAACTTCTTTAAATAACTCACTATCATTGTAGAATGCTGGACTGTGTTGGATTGTGATGTCGAGTTCAAGCACCTAAGTTAGTTGAATGACAATGGAGTGCCCACCTTTGACAGGTGTAGACAAAGGAAGGGGTGTAGAAAGAAAAAATCATGATGTGTGTGTATAGACAGTACAGTTGGGATAGATAACGCTGTGCTTCTACATAATTCTATGAGAAGCAAGATCTGCACTAATGGTGGTTGCACAGGATATTATGTCAGCTTCTAGTACTACAGTGATACTAGGAAAATAATTATTGAATGTTTGATATAATTCAGGTATAAGGAATAAGATAAGAAAGCAGCTACACTCTTAATTCACTGATAAGAGATATCTGCTAAAATAATATCTGTAAATATATCATGTATGCACCTTGTACAATACCAAAACATTGTGAAAAGTTTTCAATGTATTAATTTATCGAATTTGTATTGTTAAGGTGTCTTGAAACTGTCTGATTGACATTTGTACTTCAATAAAATAAAAAAATAATAATAAGTAAATAAAATACTAGCATATACAATCAAGAACCATTTAGAAGCAAATCATCAAGAAGATTATACAACATGACCAGGAAGTAATCATTGCAAAGATGCAAGGATAGTTCAATATATGCAAATCTATAAATGTAATACACTGTTAACTACAGCCAAATCCATAAACCACATGATCATTGCAATTGATGGAGAATAGGCTTTTGACAAAGCCCAAAACTCATTCTTGTTGAAATTCTTACAGAACACTGTTAGAGATTACCTCTACTTCAGTCTGATAAAAGCCATCTATTACAAGCCAATAGACAACATAATTCTAAATGGGTAAAAACTGAAATCTTTTACTCTCAGATCTGGTACAAGAAAAGGATGTACTCTATCACCACGCCTATTCAACATAGTTTTGGAATCATTAGCTACCATTAAACAAGAGAGAGAAATAAAAGGAATTAGAATAGGAAAAAAGAAGTTAAATTATCATTATTTGCAGATGACATGATACCCAAATAAAGAAGACCCAAAATGCTCCACCCAGAATTAATACACAAATTCAGTAGCAGAGTAGGACACAAATTCAATACCCAAAAGTTAATAGCATTCCTCTACACAGATAGCAAATACACTGAGAGGGAAATCATAGAAACAATATATTTTACAATAACACTACAGAAAATGAAATATTTAGGAAGAGCATAACTAAAGTCAAAGATTTAGTCAATGAAAATGACACTAATATGAAAAAGGAAATAGTAAGGATTTCAGAAAATGGAAAGATATTCTCTTCTCCTGGATAGGAAGAACCAAATCATGAAGATGGTCATACTCTCAAAATTACTTTACAGATTTAATGCAATCCCTATCAAACTACCAACAATATACCTTCCAGACATAGAGAAATCATCCCTAAAATTTATCTGGAATCAGAAAAGACCTAGAATAGCAAAGGCAATACTGGGCAAAAAAATACAAGGCAGGAGGCATTACATTTCCTGACTTGAAATTATACTACAAAACTACTGTTATAAAATCAGCATAGTATTAGCAACAAAATAGACCTGAGGATCAATGTAATAGATTAGAAGATGCACGAGCCACTAAAAACACACTCAGCCATCCTATCATCAACCAAAGGGCCAAATATGCTTGCTGTAAAAAAGATAACCTCTTTAAAAAATGGTTCTCAAGGCCCAGGGAGATGGCCCAATAGAATAAGCGTTTCACTAGCAAGTGAAATTCAATACCTAGTCCTGAAAAAAAAAAAAAGCGGAGCTCAAAAAAACTATGCCAAAAATTAAAACTAGTCCCAGGTCTATTAACATGCATTGAACTAGTATAAAAATGAATTAAAGATCTCAACACAGAAACACTAAATTTCCTGGAAGAGAAAGCAGGAGGAACTCTTGAAAAACAGAGGCATAGTCAAACAGCTCATGAGCAAAAAATCAAGCTGTGTGAGTGACACTTGAACTAATTCACAACTGGGACATCCTCTTATTGATAAATTTTGGCACATCAAAAGAAATCAACAAGGGCTGAAAAGACAGTTTAGTGGGAATAAATGCTTGCTTAGTGAGCACAAGTTCATGAGTTTGATCCCTGGTACCACCAATAAATAAATAAATATTATCAGCAAAGTGAAAAGACAAAAAGATAGCCAAATCTTGTAAGCAACCAAAATGCCCATAACCTGAGGAATGGATTAAAAAGGTGTTGTGTTTTTATACAGTGGAGAGTTACCCACCTATAAAAAAAGATAAACTCGAAGTCTTCATACGTAAGTGGTTGCAACTTGAAGACATACACATAAGTGAAATAAACCAGACACACATATGTAAATTTTGTATAATACCTAGAATATTACTTCTAAAGAAATAATAAAAATTGAAAGGCATGACACAACTAAAAGAAAGTGAGAGCTTAAAAATTAAACAACAAAGAGAGGACAAAGAGAAAAACTAGGAAACTTGACAGGGACAAAATGATACATTTATATAGACAGTATAGTTAAGGCAATGGTCCTGAGCATCTCCATCAGGTTTTTGAAAGTAGCTGTTAATTGGTAGGATTCTCACCATGACTAACTATATATGCTGATATCTGTGAACTAAGCAACTTCACTGAGAATAGCAATGTGTAATACTAGGGTCATGCTTGGAATGCTTGACATTCTGGTCTTCTAAATGCATACTGCTTCTAATGTCATATGAGTTACTTCTATACTATCTCGCAAGCAAACATTTGTTTAAAACAAAGATAAGAATAGAAAATAAGAGGCAAGAAAAATATATCATAGGACTGTCCTACTACAATGCTGTCTATGGTTAGATTTTTAATTTCTGTGTGAAGATGTGTAACTATTCATTTTTATGTTTTTTTTTTCACTTTCTGCATGGATTTAAAGTTTAGCATATTAATGATTGTTGGAAAATACCTGTTCCATCTTATGTCTAAGGTGTTTCATATTCAGACAGATAGTGATGTTAAGCTCAAATGCCTATGTTATAGGGTAACAATATCATTAAGCTTCTGTTCTGGAGGGTTAATAACTTAAGTTTGCAGTTTAAAAAAATAAAGAAAAAGAAGGGCTACAAAGATAGCCAACATTTTTGTCCTGGCCATTCAAAATCAGTGCAGACTCAGGATTAAGAGAACCTATACTGTTAACACCTTGTAACTCAGTTGTGTCCCAAATTTTCTGATCAAGGAGAATATGGTGCCACAGAAGATAGTAGTTCACAATGTACAGGGGGCCTAAGGTATGTCATCTAGAAAGAAAACATTCTCTCAGGCATTCACAATGATCAAATTGGTCAAGTAATGGCCATGACTTATCCACATCGCTGACACTAAAAGAGATGCACGAGCTGCAGTACAGTGTTTCAGGATAAATCCCGGGGTGGGGTGTTGACTGACCTTGTCAGATACAAAAGTTACATTTTTTTTCTGCATAGGTCTTGCTCTAACTTGGTCTTAACCATCCAGCAGAAAAGTATAAAAATGAGGTTTGAAAGTAAAGCCATATAATATTCTGAACTGTAAAAGACTCAAGTCAACAACTTCTGACATAGACAGCTCTGTGGATAACCCACTACTATTATAGACTACTGGCCTATATTGGATTATTTTGCTAAATTCAAGCACCTACAATATTTGAATGAGAATGGACTACCCATCTTTGACAAAACTAAACAAAAATGGAGATATAAATGAAGGATCATTTTGTATTTTATATACAAAATAGGATAGATATGCAGCTACTTTCTCTTAATTCAATGAGAAAGTTTTGAACTGATAGCGTTCAGACAGAATATCATGTCTGCATCTTGTACTATGAATGACTACTACGCACACAATAATGTGCAGTGTATTGGCTATTGTAACTGTCCTACTAACCTTTTTTGGAACTGTTTCATTGCTATTTGGTTCTCGATAAATTTAATAAAATAACAAAAGAAGAAAGATTTGTATGAATAATATTTAGACAAGATATCATATCTGCATCTTATACTATGAATAACTACTATGAAGATAACAATATGCAATGTATTAATTATTGTAACTGTCCTACTAACCTGTTTTGAAACTGTCTCATTGCTATTTCTCAATAATTTAAAAAAATAAAAATTCATGATAAACCAGCTTTGTACTATTTTCAGTGTACTTACAAACTTTGAGTATTAGAAAGGAAGCTTTGTTTATTTTTTCTTGTTTTTTTCAGTTTTCTAAAGTTTTTTTTCTTATCTCTCTCGTTCTCCTCTCCATGAATGTGCATGCTTGCATTTTGTGTGGACTTGTGTGGTGACACAGGTCATACTAATGACCTCACACTGAGCTACATCTCTAGTCTTTCATCAATTTTAAAATTTTGAGGTGGGCTGTGCATCAGTCTATGTCTCAGCCTGCTACTGTTCTGGGATTGCGAGCATGTACACTGTGCCATACCTGGACACATCTTTTGAATAAAACTGTCTTGTCCCATACTCTTCTCTTTTGGATTCTTCACTTTAAAAAAGTCAGAGAAGAATGAAAGTGGTAAAACCTATCAAGTCCCTACATGCTCCCAAATTTGAGAGATTCAGGTATACATGAATGCCATATGTGAATGAGAGTATTTCACATAAAATGAGGAAAGTTATATATTGAAGAAAATCCTAAACAAAAGATTGTAGGGCATACTTGATAGATTTGCATTGTCTTTCCATAATTGTTATGTTCATGGTGTCTTTTACTCAGATGCTGTCAACATTGTATTATAAACATAGGGTCATTCCTAAATATGCTGGGTTTAAATTCCAGCTCTGCTCCTCACAAATGGTGAACATCAGCAAGACAAAAGTATTCTGCATAACAGTGACCTAATTCCAATAAATAGAACTTAAAAAGCAATCTAACTCAGTAACAATCATGGACAACGTTGCTGGGTTCTTAATAGATATGAACCCATAAAATAGTTCAGTTCATGTAGAGTAATAATTAGCATAATCACAACACTTCTAAAATACCTCAGTTTTTATTAACTGGATAATAAGGCCAAGAAGAAGAAGTGCAAGTTAACGTATACTTTCTTTTTTATAAGATTTTTTTAATGCATCTAGTATAGGGTCTACAGAGTCTCACTACGATGATCCTTTCTGTTTTTCAGCCTCCCAAACCCTGGGATTACAGGCACGCCTCACCATGCCCAGTCTGATTGGCCATCTTAATACATCCTGGAGGAGTGGCTGGCATGCATGCCTCAGATTGAACACCCTGTCCCTGTTTTTGCCTAAGCAAGCGCTTTAAATAAGTTGGATATTTTGGAAAATCACTGGTAGCAGACATCACTTTAGAGTTCTAATAGTACAAACATTTAGATAAAATACATGTTTCCAAATTCAAACAAGCTTGGGTTTAAACATGCCTCTACCCATTTATGTCCCTTGGAGTGTTTAATTCCCTGAGCTTTCTTGCTCTCATTTGATAGGACTTAGATTAGCTGTGCACAGACTTTAGCTGAGTAGCAGACACAAATTACTCTTATATACAGAGAAAGATCACCACCACAGAAGAGTCAAGATCATAGTCAAGGTGTCTTAGGAGACAGAGGAGGATACTACCCAGGGGTGAAAGAGTTCTTCATCTCATAAAAACATATTTTAAGTATCCAAATTTCAAAACAAAATATCCATAACTTTCATTAGAAGTAAAATATTCTTGTTGACATTTGGGAAACCAGATTCAGGTGGGAAGCAAAACCTCATGATTCAAATTGGTGACCTTTCTGTCACAGCCTGCACTCACCTCTAAAACTCCCCTTTCTCTCCCATTCTTACAGTAAGAGAAATCTAGGAGCAGAAGGAAAGTTCTTGATCTGGATTTAGCTCATTGTCATTGCTCAGCGTTACTTATATTAGGATGACATAAAGAAATTTTACCTATGTCAAGAGTAGGCATAGTGGTACACCTTGTAATCATTAAAATATTAATGTAGTGATTGATACGTTGTGTCAATTTGGCTAGATGACTCAGTGGCGCAGTTCCAGTTGGTGGGGGTCCTGCCCTGGGACACAACTAGTTCTGCCAGCAGAGTGACTCATCATAAAGAGACCGTACAAAGGGGCTGAGGAAGGAGTTGATATTCCACTTCATTGGAGGAACTTCAGTCTTTGCATTCAGCTTGGAATTCACCACCTGGCTTGCAGCACAGACTCTTCACCCTCTGGCTTGGATTCTTCACCTTCAGTCACAGACTCTTCAGTATCCATCACAGACTCTTCAGCCTTCTGTCACAAACCCATTAGCTAATGAATAAAGACTTACATGGAGCATTGCAGTGAGTTTCAGACCTTGGGACTCAGTTCTTCAGCCTGGGATGTGCAGACGCCCACCGCAAGCTCCCTCATCTGACTCTGGCTGACTGTTGTAAGCCAGTCTTGTAATTCCTTATACATTGTATATCTTGTGTTAATATTGGTTCCTTATATTATATTTGTACCTCTAAGTAAAACCCTGACCAATACAATTACCTATGCAATGTTGAATCTATTGATCTGGTAAATGTTGCAGTGAAAATCAACAAAAGGTGGGTTGCTGGGTGGAAAACCAGTAGAATATTGAGAGCTTCCCATGATACACACTCTTTAAGTGTCTGAAAGTGAGTCCTGTGTTGGATATGGCAGGTATAGTACTGAGATTATGAGTTGAAATGATATGGGGAACTTACTACAAATGGTGACATGACTCAAGAAATATGGACAATGCCAAGTGAAGCCAGGGAATACTCTCAGAGAATCAACTACATAGAAATATAGCTGGATAATTCATTGCATTCAACATAGGTGACAATATCTTTGTGGATGCCAAACCCTAATCTTGCCCATTTTGAGATCACATCTTTTTCTATAAATCAAGTTCAGCTTTTGTTTTAGATTTGTATTAGTCAGCATTTCTTCACTGTTGCAAAAGACCTGGCATAACTAATATAGAGGAGGAAAAATATTTTAGCTCATGGTTTTAAATGTTTAAGTCCAGTTTTAGGTCAACAGAAACACATACAATTGTTGCAGAAAGTTGAAGCAGCCAAAAATTGCTCACCTCATCACCACCTGGAAGCCAAATGAATGAGGGAACCAGAAAGGAAGGAGCTAAGATCAGGTGGCGGCCATAGTCCTTTCAAGCAGACCCTACAACCTGCCTCCCTCACAACCCAGCAATGCAACAAAAGAATGGCCTCATCACCGAATCCACCAGTAAAGTTAGAATGCTTATCCACAACTTCCCAGTGCCCAACAGAAATGAACCCTTCCAAGACAGCATGTTTAATGGTCATTTTGGATATCAACCTTAAAATGACCTTTATGATACATTTACAAAGGATTCCTTTCTCTTTTACTAATAAGAAAACAGTGTTCTAATAAACGATATTTAGTATTGTGTGAGCTGCAGCTGCCTAATTTTACTGCCACTCAACAATACTGCAAGGATGGTCACAACTGCCTTCCTCACTTGATACAATAATACAGAGTTACTGTGATTAAAAAACAGTATGGCACAGGCAAATTAAATACACCTGAGTATTGATGTAACAGGTTAGAAGAGGCAGACACAGTTTCAAACACACTCAGCTATCTTTCATCTTTGATAAAGGGGCCAAACATATCCACGGGGAGGAGAGACGTCCTTGTTTAATAATGGTACTGAAAAAACTGGCTTTCCATATGCCTTAAAACTAAAACTTGACCCACATATATCACTATGTACTAATCTAAAATCAATGAATCAGCAATCTAAATAAGAAAACAGAAACATGATATCTGGCCTGGAGATATAGGTCCATGACCCAGTGTCTGCTTAGCAAGCCTAAGAACCTAAGTTCAATTCCCAATGTCAAGCAAAAATCAAGAGAGAAAAAGAAAAGACACTAAATCTGCTGGAAGAGAAAATATGTAGAACTCTAGAAGACACAGATGTAGGCAAAGACTTCATGAATAAAACCCCAACTCAATGGGAAATACTACAAAGAATGAACAACTGGGATCACAATTGAATGAAAAGAGAATCCTACTGGAAAATGGCTTAACCAATAGTCCTTCAGACAAAGGACTAATATCTAGAACATGTAAAGAACTGAAAAAAATCAGACACCTTGCATTTAAAAACCCAATCCAGAAATGTACTCTGAAATGAATTATTACTTCTCAGAAGAACTACAAATGATAAATAAATACATTTTAACATGTTCAACATCACTGATCATTTGAGAGTTATAAATGACAACAGCACTGAGATCTCATCTCCTTTGGTTATAATCAAGAAATTAATGAAAAACAAATGCTGGTGGGACTGAGGAAAAAAGGAACCCTTCTCCACTCTTAGTGGGAGTGCAGGCTGTATACAACCACTGTGGAATTTAGAGCAGAGAGTTCTCAAACTTGAATTGGAGGTCCCATTTGATCCAGCTGTTCCTCATGATGGAATCCTTCAAAAAGAACTAACAGCATTATATCAAAGTGATATATGCACACCCACATGTATACAAACAGTTTCTAATAGCTAAACCTTAGAAACAATCCAAATTTCCATCAATCAATGAATTCGTAGCTTTTCTCAGTATGTAACTTTCTTCAGATTGTTACCTGAATATGAGTATTATAAACATTTAATGTACATTTCCTTACTTAATATACATTTAAGTTTCTTCTATTTCTTTTCAAGGCTTAATCACATATTCCATAATGAAATTGTACCACTTTACAGGGCTTTTTTTGGCTTCCAATTTTTGACAATTATGATAAAAGTTTATGTAAACATTTTTGGGAGGTATCTATGTAGACAGAAGTTTTCATTTCATTTGCTGGAACAGCTGAGAGTAAAATTGCATGGTAAAACTATATTTAATTTTTCTTTAAAATCTGTATGATGTCCTCTCAAAATGACAATACTACCTTACATTCTCCCCAAGCATCCAAAACTGAGAGAATTTTTGCTTCTCCCTGTCTTCAGCATTACTGTGAATTTCAGCCATTTTATTAAATAGATATCTCACTGTTATCTTAATGTACAATTTCCAAAAAATATCTGCTGTTGTGTGTTTTTCATTTACTTATTTACTACTTGTATACCTTGTTTTTGTAGAGTAACTGTTCAGGTGTTTTGCTGGCTTCTTTTTTTCACTCTTCAATTTTCTTAAAATTGAGAGAGTTCTTTGCATGTTTTGGATTCAAGTCCTTGTTACATGTGTGTTTTGGAAATATTGTAGCATATAGGATTATGTTTTAATTCTCTTAGTGTCAATTACAGTAATAATTTCATAATTTTAATTGTGCATATTATCATTCTTTTCTTTCATAGATCATGGCTTCATTAGTCTAAAAACTTATCATGAAACAAAGTCACCAATATTTTCTCCTAAGTTTTCTTATACCTATAATTGTTGTAGCTTCACATTTTAGATTTAATCTATCAATAATTTTGAGTTAACATTCTGAGAAGTATAACATTAATGTCTAGATTGATTTTTGTTAGCATACGTGGCTGTCCAGCTTATTTAGTATGCTTAGTGGGAAAAAATATTTTTCTTCATTGATCTACCCTTGCCTCTTTGTCAAAGATAAAACATATATATGTTTATTTCTAAACTTTTTTGTTTAATAGATTTTATTGCACATTCTTTCACCAATAACATGCTGCATTGAGTACTGTAGCATTATGTGGAATTTTAAAATTAGGTAGAATCAGAGGCAGCCAGATAGCTCAGCAGACTAAATCACCTGCTTAAGCAGGCACAGGGACCAGTGTTCTATTCCAAGCTTGCTGTGCTGGCCATGCACCATTATAGTGGGCATGATTTCAATTTTCTTGGATAAATACTTTGGAGAATTGTACAATGTAGTGTAAATGCATATTAACTTTTGAAGAGTCTAGTAATTTTGTGACTATCATGAAAAATACAGAAGTCATCAAATGCTTGTGAGGGGAAAAGAAGCACTTCTATATTTTTGGTGGGAATGTAAGCTGGTACAACCACTATGGAAATAAATATGTAGATTACTTCAAAGTTAAAATTAGAAATTCCATTTGAATCAACTAAATCCCTTTTGAGTATCTTCCTGAAAGTATTAATGACATCATACTGTAGTGAAACATATATGCTGATGTTTACAGCAGCACAACTAATTTTGCTAAATCTTGGATGTAGACTATAGATTTATATAGATGCACAAATATAGAAAATATAGCATATATAGGAGGTACTACTCAGCAATAGGAAGGACAAATTTAGGTCATTTCTGTGGAAATAGATGCTCCCTGGAACCCTAATGCTAATGAAATAAATCAAAGAAAGTTTAATAGCATGATTTAACTTACACGAGAAATGCAAAACATGAATAATTTAAAGGCTCAATGAAAGATACATTGGGAAACAGGGAGGTAGATTTTTGAGAGATAGGAAGGGTACCTAGAGTAGAACATTGAAGGTAGTGAAAAGAATGATAGTTAAAAAAGGCAGCAAAGATAGAAAAGGCCATGATTCCTGGAGCATGGTATATGGATAGGGGAGTACATATACACAATACAATGTCATGTGATATCATTGAGGAAATCCATATTTCAGATAAATCAAACAGAAAATGCCAGGAAAAGAGAGATATATATGTTATTTCTTGGCAAAACTAAAGCAAAGAAAGCCAAGAGGAATCAGTAAGAAAGTTAGAGGAGATCAGTATGGTGACTGGTTTAATTTGTTTTAAAACATAGAGCACAATGTTTCAGTTGTGGTTGGGTAGAAAGTAAAAGGGGGCCATGGGATGGAGATGATATGTTTTGTGTATTTCACAATGCACTTATGTATGAAACTGATTCCTGGAGTTCTTTCTACATTCATTGAGGATGTTTATTTTTGGAAATGAAAGCTAATTGCTCATGTTCTCAGATTGTTCAATACATATATGTCTAAACTTAGATCTCAGAGAGATTCTAGGTAATGCAGTCAGTAATAAACACATATATCAACTGATGCCAGAAAATCTCCCCTAAGCACTTCTGTAAACGAGTACAAGCACATTCTTGGTAATAAGGAAGCAATAATGTGTTCTCTTTCATTTTCAACTTAGCAATTCTAAGAACATGCCCTTTACCAGAAAGCAAAGTTCAGAAAAAACCAGAGGATATTTCCATTTTCTTTTTTTAATTTATTTTTTATTTTATTGAAGTACAAATATCAATCAGACAGTTTCAAGACACCTTATCAAGACAGATTCGATAAATTAATACATTGCAAACTGTTTTCATAACATTTTGCTATCGTACAAGGTGCATACATGATATTATACTTACAGACATTATTATAGCAGATGTCTCTTATCAGTAAATTAAGAGTGTAGCTGTTTACTTATCTTATTTTCATACCTGAATTATATCAAACATTCAATAATTACTTTCCTAGTGGATGACTATAGTACTACAAGCCGAGATAATATCCTGTCCAACCACCATCAGTGCAAATCTTGCCTCTCATAGGATTATGTAGAAGCACAGCGTTATCTATCCCAACTGTACTGTCCATACACACACATCATGATTCTTCATTTCTATACCCCTTCTTTTGTCTACACCTGTCAAAGGTGGGCACTCCATTGTCATTCCACTAACTTAGGTGCTTGAACTCGACAACACAATCCAACACAGTCCAGCATTCCACAACAATAGTGAGTTATTCAAAGAAATTGTCGACCATAGCCATTTACAGCTCAGCTTAATATTATGGCCCCACGATGTATACTTCATTTCTATACTTTTCTGTTGGATGGTTAAGACCTAGATAGAGCAAGACTTATATACCAACACGTGTACTTTATGTTTCTTATGTGGTCAGTGAAGTCCCCTCAGGGTTTATCTTGTAGTCCTGTACATTATTCTGAAGATCCTTTGTCTGTGTCATCCATGTGGATGAGTCATGGCCAATGCTTGACCAGTTTGCTCTCTGTGAGAGCCTGAGAGAAAGTTTTCTCTTCATGTGACTCTCCCCAGTCACACTATAGAACTTCGATCTCTTTCCTCTGTGGCTCCATAAACTCCTTGTTCAGAAAATTGGAGCTCACCTGAGTTTCATGATGCTGCAGTACAGGTTCTCCTATGTCCTGAGTCTTCGCTGACCTTGAAAGGCTAGAGCCAAAATGTTAGCTGGCCTTGTGGCTCTTCTATTTCTCCAACTCTGATTTGTGATCTTAGGTTGTTAACCATCCAGAAGAAAAGCTGATTAGTATCCTGCAGCATATGCCATTCACTTTGCCTTATCTGACTCAATTGATTTTACTTGTTGTTGTACATTTCCATTTGTATTTCTGCTTTTCGCTTGTTATACTAGGAAGACTATGTGATATTTACACATGTGTGTCTGCTTTATTTCACTTATGAGTATATGTTCAAGTGGCATCCACTTCAGTATAAATGCTTCAAACTTATCATTCTTAATAGCTGGGTAATACTCCATTATATAGAAATACCATATCTTTTTCAACCATTCCTCTTCTGATGGACATCTTGGTTGTTTCCAAGATTTTGCTATCACACATTATGCTGCTATAAACATAGGTACACATATATCACTATGATACAATATTTTCAGATCCTTTGGGAAAATTCCCAGTAGGGGGATAGCCAGCTTGAATGGGATTTCTAGTCCTATTCTTTTGAGGAGTCTCCACACTGACCTCCACAATGTTTGTACCAGTCTACATTACCACCAGCAGTGGAGAAGTGTTCCCTTTTCTCCACAACCTCTCCAACATCTATTGTTGGTTGATTTCCTTATGATAGCCATTCTTTCTGGAGTGAGATGGTATCTCAGTGTTGTTTTTATTTGCATTTCATGAATGTTTAGCGATGTGGAGCATTTTTTCATATATTTATTTGCTTCTTTAATTTCGTCCTCTGAGAAGTGTGTATTCATCTCAGATGCCCATTTCTGAATTGGGTCTTTCAATTTGAGGGCCCTGTTATATCTTAGTTCTTTATATATTCTAGACATTAGTGCTCTGTCTGATTGCTTATTAGTTAGGATTTCTTCAAAGTTTGTGGGTTGTCTTTTCACTCTGTTGACAATTTCTTTTGACATGCAGAAGCTCCTTAAGAAGAGTTGATCCCAGCTGTTGATTCTTTCAAGTGCTTCCTGTGGGAATATATGTTTGTTCATGAACTGTTTACCTACCCCTATGTCTTCAAGAGTTCCTCCTAATTTCTCTTCCAGGAGATTGAGTGTTTCTGTTTTAATGTTTAGATCTTTAATCCATTTTGACTTTAACTTAGTGCATGGTGATAGAGCTGGGTCAAGTTTTAGTTTTCGGCATGTAGAAAGCCATGTTTTCCAGCACCATTTGTTAAAGAGGCTCTCTTTCTTCCAGTGAGCTTATGTAGCCCCTTTGTAGAAGATCAGATGGCTCAGTGTTTTTGTAGATGACTCTGTGTCTTCTAATCTATTCCACTGCTCCTCAGGTCTATTTTGTTGCCAATACCATGTTGATTTTATCACAGTGGCCAGAGGATATTTCCTAATTAGGCTATAAATTAAAAATCACAGGTATTTACTGAAGTTTACTTTCTAACAAGTTATAATTACTTCTTCAGGTGTTTTTTTCCCCTGGAATCCTGAAAACAATGAAATAGTCATAACCTTAGAAAATCTCAACAGGCCTAAGTTAGCAAGTGTTCACATGTAAAATCTGAGACCTGCCGACTCTTCCATGATGATATGTAACAGCTGTCTCAATCCTGTGGATCACATGCTAGGAGTATTCACAGGAATAGAAGAAAAAGCAAGAAGTGATTATTCATTTAAACAAATCTGATTTCTGCATTAAGCAACTTTCCCATCACTAAAATTAGTGTCTTTCATCCAGACGCAACCATTTCATGACAATCCATATAGTCGCAGGAAAATTTAGCCTGAATCTAAAGTTTTCTCTCATAGATCATAGATCTGGAATCTATGAAAGTGTGTCTTAGTTTCTTGTGTTACTTACTCTACTGTCATTGCTACTATACCGTACACTGTTCTGGAATCATTTCTACAAGTGAATGTTCTTGTGGCATTGTGATGTGATAAATCATCAAACTCATTGTTGATGTTAAGAAAAATCCCTGACAGCAGCAAATATTAAGAAAGATATAAAGAAATCAGAACCCTGTGTTGGTTGGAATTTAAAAGACACTGTGGAAATAAAATGCTAAACGGAATTACCTAATGTCTCAGTGATTCCACCTACAGCACTGAGCTTGATGTTTTATCACATCACAATGTCACAAGAAAATTCATTAATCCATCCCTCAGGCACTCCCACACCCCTTATCCATAGTTGTATCAGCCTTCTATAGACACAGCCTTCTCCTCAAGCTCCTTTGTGACTTCATGGAGGACAGGTCTAAAATATGACCACATCTGAACCTTTATCTTTTGTGGGTAATGATTATTGTCTTTTAAAAATGTGGAGGAAAAAGATATTGTTATTTAAACAGAAAAAAATATTTCATTTGACATGGTGAGGGCTAGGTGATAAACATTCAGGTTTTTCAGCCAAACTGTCTGACTGGAAATCTCATCTGTACGATTTGCTAGTTATATAACCCAGCATTTAATCATTCTCTGCTTCACTTGTCTTGTGAAATTAGAGATAATAAATTACTCTCTTCTTTTTTGCTTTGTGCTATTTTTTGTGGTGCTGGGATTAAACACAGGGCCACACACACTGCAGGGAAGTACCTCACCAGCACAGATGAGACCACTTTAATAATTGTAAGAGAGCATAAATTCCAGCTGCATAAAACCAACCACTGTTTCTGTGAAGTCTACCTTCAGTGATACCACGTGCATGCTGAGTAGAACACTGTAGAGAAAATGGATTTCACAGCAGTATTTGAAAAGCACCCCACACCCTCCCTTAAATCTTAAGCATGTGACTGTGGCATCCATCTCATGAGTTTGAAGCTGATATAATAACTACTGTGTTGGCAACAAAATATTGTGATCCTGACAGCACAGACAATGTAATTTCATCCCATTTCCTTATAAAATATTAAGCTGGGCGTGGTGATGTACACCTGTATCCCCAGCACTTGGAATCCCATGGTAAGATGGGAGTTCGAGGTCAGCCCAATCTACATAGCCATGTCTCAAAAAATAAACAAATAAACAAACAGATAAAGGCTATCATTCAAAATGGCCTTTTTTTATTCAACATTTCTTCTCATTACCAGCCTATTGATACACCAAAGTATAAATAACTTTCTCATTCATTTTTTTTTTTTCCTTTTGAGACAGGGTCTCACTGTGTAGTTCAGGACAGCCTTGAACTCACTTTGCAGCCCAGCAATGATCCTCCTGCCTCAGCCTCCTGAGTGCTGGGATTAAGGCATAAGTCACCACACCTAGCTTTCTCACTGATCTCAAGTTACTATAAAAAGATATCTGGAACAACAGGAGACATGAAAGTTTACAGGCAGGACCACTCGCAAAGCACAGCATGAGGGGACAGCAGGAAAACCATTCGAAGTTGGCTGAGGCACAACTTCAATATCTTTTGGAGTAGAATTAAAGCTACTGTCCTGGCTATAGATAATAATTAGTAGACAAATTGTTAAGACAAGCACAGCAAAGTAAGCCTTCAGATGCTATGCATCTAAGTGTGCCATAAATACAACTCTACACCCCCTCCAAAAAAAGACCATTTTGTTAAGTTTGGGAAAATGTAGAGACAGATGAAGCTAAAAGACAAGAGGAAGCTGGAATTTCAAATTTGTGGTCATTGGTCTGAGAAAAGTGGGATGTGAGTTCCAGGTGACACATAGATTGCTAATGATTGCAGATTTATAGTGTCTTCTGTAGCACAAAAGAAGTATGGAGGTACGATCATAACGCTGTCTTTTTTTCATAAACTTACATGCTCAGAAAGGGAACATTTATCCTGACTGAAAAATCTGAAACTGGCTTACTTGAACTATTGACTGACATGATGAGACTAAGGTGGCAAAAAGAGTGGTAAACATGGTATAAAAAAAGATGAATAGGGGCCAGGGAGATGGCTCAATGGAATAAAAGCTTTCCTGGCAAGCGCAAGGGCCTGAGTTCAATCCCTGGTTCCGCCAAAAAAAAAAAAAAAAAAAAAAAAAAAAAAAAAAAAAAAAAAAAAAAAAAAAAAAAAAAAAAAAAAAAAAAAAAAAAAAAAAAAAAAAAAAAAAAAAAAAAAAAAGGAAGAAAGAAAGAAAGGAAACAGATGAATAAAAGGGACAGATTTGGGAGTTAAGCAATGAATCTTTTACTTTAAAGTTAATGATTTTTTGACAAAGGTACCAAAGCAATTGAGTGGGGAAGATGTAGTCCTCTCAAAACACTGCTGAAATGATTCCAAAAAGATTAAGTTGGACCCCCACTCACATCATACACAAAAGTGAGCCAAGGTGGATCATGAGTTTAATTATAAAGTTAAATAATGGATCAAGAGCTAATAATGAATGTTTTAAATACAGTGATTAATCTCTGAGACCCCAGTTAAATTTTCTTAGACATGACACCAAAAGCTTAATTAAAAAAAAACAACAACAATGGTTTATATTCCGGTTTCATCGCCACCACACAAAGCTGCAGGCTCTCTGCTCTCATCTTCTTCCATCAGTGTCAGAGGTTCTTCCAACTGCCATAGCTTCATGATAACGAATTCCTTTTGAAAACCATAACAGCGATGTGTTTTATGTTATATGTATGGTTTTTCTATTTGATTGCATTTTCTTATTCTGATAAGGAAAAGCTAAAACACACTCTTCACCTAATTTGCCCATTATCTAAATAATTAACTTCCAGGTAAGCATATACACCCTTACAACCACCCAAGAGGGTACCTGGCTGCCACAGAGCCTTGAAGGAAAAGCCAGACAGATGCTTCTTGAGTGCTGGATGGATGTGATTACAGACATCCATCTTAATTTTGGCATTTTCAATAAAGCCCTTCTAGCTAAACCTAGAACAGCCACTGATATTATAGGGCTATCAATATTTATTAGTTTGCAGAAATGTCATAAAAACAGTACCGGGCAGACTAAATAGCTCAACGGATTAAAGTGCCTGCTTAGGCAGATGCAGGGACCAGGAGTTCAGTCACGGTGCCTGCTGTTCTAGCCCAGCCCCTGAAGTATGCTGAGATGGCAGTTGAGCCTGGGTTTGGCACGCACCTGTAATCCCACCACTTGGGATTACAGCACTTGTAAAACAGAAGGATCACTACGAGTCTGTTCTGCATAGTGAGACCCTGTACACCCTGTATTCCCTGTCACAGAGTACAAATAAATAAATAAAAATAAGTAAATAAAAGTGCTTCTATAAATCTAACTAGATTAGTATATTAATGTTGGAAAAGTCTTCAAAAGTAAGAAAATAAAAACCTTCTTTGCCAGAGTTCTATAACTCAGATATGTCATTTTCTTTAGGAAAATTCTACTAGAATGATACTCCATTCAGTAATTTTAAAATAAACACGGTCCTTTTGTAGGAGTTCCAGATGGTGCCAAGATCACCTCAAGTTCACTCCAGGTAGTAAACACTCTATTTGTGCTGATCTATTTCAACAGTTCAGGAAATCACAGAACAATGTTGTAGCCCCTGATGAGAACATCACAGTAGTACAGGCAGTGGCTCACCTGGGGGCCAGAGGAAACGCCAAGTGGGAAACTAAGAACATAGGAGTTAGACTTGTTTCAACTTGTTGTGAGTTAGTGTGCACATGAATGGTGCCTATGAGGTGGCAAAAGACTCTGAGGAGGCTTTCCCATGACTGTGCAGACACAGAGCTGTGGAACGAACTAACTCCATGCCAAATGATCACCCTTTGCTCATTCATGCCTTGCTGTTTTCTAGAGGTTGGGCTGGCCTTCTACAAATGTCCCACCAGGAAGAGAAGGGAGTGTGATAGCTGAGGGCTATTGCAGAAACAGTTAAGTTAATAATTCAACTTAAATCCAATGAATACACCATTAAATGTTTCCTCAGTGAATGGATTAGCATTCTTTGATGAGGGTCATTAAATATAGGCTTTTAAGGATTCTTTTAAAGATCAAAGTTTTTATGATATTTGGAGTTTTCTATATTTGTGTTTTATTTGTTTGCATTTGTTTGGAGTGTGTTTGTCTGCTTTTTTTTTTTTTTTTTTTTTTTTTTTTTTTTTTTTTTTTTTTTTTTTTTTTTTTTTTTTTTTTTTTTTTTTTTTTTTTTTTTTTT
>PVKA01027952.1:0-29942 GCA_004027165.1 Ctenomys sociabilis | reverse complement strand
TTTTGTGTTATTTTGAATAATAGTCCTTTGAACATCTATGTAGAAGTATTTAATGGGCTTTGTCTCTTAATTCCTTCAAGTATTCATACAGAGGGGGAGTTGCTGAATATTATTTAAATGTTTAACTTTTTGAGGAACAATTAAAGTTCTAGAATCATTTTACATGGACTCCAATTTTTTCTCGTCTTAAAACTTCTCTGTTGATATTAGTCATTCAAACAAGTGTGGCTGAGTAGCACATAGGTAAATTTGCCAGCCTTTCTCTAATGATCAGGGATGTTAAGCAGCTTTCCATGTGTTTATGTGTTGTTTGTACATATCCATGGAGAAGTATCTGTTTAAATATTTTCCACATTTTAATTTGGTCTGTTTGTATTTTGTTGTAGAATCACTGGAGTAAAGCAGTCTGGACAGTCGTACTCATCCTGTGTGTGACTATAAACATTTCCTTCATTCAGTTTCCCCATCTGTCACAATCCCTTTATACAGAAATCTTTGAAGCCCATCTATCTGTTGTTTTTTGCAATACGCAGGAATTATTTTATATCAGTGTCAAGAACATTTTATCCTATGTTTCAGCTATTTTATATCAGTATTATGAACATTTTGCCATATTTTTTCATCTAAGAATATTAAACTTTTCAGTTTATATATAGATCTTGATCTATTTTCATGTAATTTTTATATATGCCCAAGATGAGACCCTACATTTATTCTTAAACATGTGGCTAGCCATTTATTCTTCCTTTTCCCAGATTATTTGACTCACCTTTGTGATTCCCTTCAAATTTCAGAATTTTTATCAATTTTTATTTAGGAAAGAAAATCTACTTGGATGTTGATAAATATGGCAGCAAGTGTCGGGGAGATAGCTTGGCCATTTAAGCACTTGGCTGGCAAGCGGCAGGACCGGAGTTTGATCCCCAGTACTACATGCCATGGCTGACCCTGCATCCCAAGTGGGCTGCCAGTCACTGAACTCAGCACGGTGGCTCGCACTTTTAATGTCAGAGCTATTGAAGCTGACATAAGAGGATAACTACCAGTTTGGGTCACATAGCAAGACCCTGTGTGGAAATTAATTAATTAATTAATTAAAAATGCTCCACATCGCTAGCCATTCGTGAAATGCAAATAATTTAAAAATTAAATCAAACTTGTGGATTTGGAGGGTAATCATTTCATGGAAAAATATTAAATATTTCAATCAACAAACAGAATTTATTTTTCCATTTATTTACAACTTATTTAGTTACTTTCAGCAATATTTTGTACTCTCCATTGCACAAGCCTCTTACATCCTGGGTTAAACTTATCTTTAGGCATTTTATTCATTTAAAATTCACACTGTTTTCTTAAATTATTTTTCAGGTTTTTTTTAGTGTTAAGAAATAAAAACACTTTCAACATTGCATAACTTACTTTTCTTTGCTCTTATGAGATCTAATCATTTATAAATTTTCTTTAAAATTAAAACATTAAGGTTTAACACATTTCTGACCTGTAAATATGCTTAGTTTTATCTCCAATATGAATACTTTTGCTTCTTTTTATTTTCTTGCTCCTTCCATTTCCCTTTCTATTCAATATTCTCTTCTTTTCTACCAACTTCTACAAACTATTCTTCCTTAAATCTGTGTCTATACATCCCAACATCATGTGGAGTAGAAGAGGAGATAACTATGCCCCCTTCTGCGTTTCTTTACATATGTTTTTCATCAGATTGATGTTGTATACTTCGTTTGATGTATGTTTTCTTCACTGAAGAGTGTTACATTTTCTAGAATGTTTTTCTTCGCGATTTGAAAAATTTTATGTAGAACTTTTCTTCGTTTAACTAATGTGACATACATACATTGTATTCATGTACTAAACCATTCCTGTTGTCTAGCAATAAAAAGTCCACTTAGTCACATTATACAATGCTTTATATGGTAGCTTATTGGGTTCACAAACATTTTGTGTAGTTTTTCTGAAAGTTATAAGTGAATCACTCCATATTTACTATTGTACAACATTTCACTTTTGTGAAAGTGTCTACTCCTTTTTGGTTTCAAGCAATTACTGATAAAAGTATTTATTACAGCTTTCCATCTGTTTTTGTATTCTTCATAGACTTCTTCATTTCTTCTGTTTCTTCCTCTTTCTGTATTTATTTTTTTTTCTTGAAGTGGCACATCTTGATTCTCATTTCATTTCACTTCAGATGTCCTAGGTATTTTATTCTTATGAAGAAAGGATTTGATTGTAACATCCTAAAGTTGCAATGCTGTAATTAAATGTAAGTCACAAAACTTCCACTGTATGAAAAATTATATCCATATGTAGTGATTTCTTCTGCTTCTTCATGTTTTTCTATCTCAAATTACTTTCTAACATATCTGGATATTGATAAATAGTGTTAATGCATTTGTACTTTAAAGCCTGTAAAAAATAAAACATTGAGTCACACAATAAACTTGTTCAAATAAGAAGGAAATCAGAGGGTAGAGGGGGAAGGAAGGGAAAACAAAACAAAAGAATACAAAGAAAACTTTAGAAACCAAAACTTTGTAAATGAGGTGGGAGGAAGGATTGAAGTGAGAGAAGGAGAACAGAGAAAAATCAAGATACCAAATTTGGTATTGGTGTGTGGGTTGTTTCCAAGACTTAGTTATGACAAATTACACTACTATACACATGAGTGCACATAAGTCACTGTGGTACAAAGTTTTCAGTTCATTTGGAAAAATTCCTAGGGGAGAAATAGCTGGGTTGAATGATACTTCCAAGCCAAGCTTTTTTGAAAAATCTCCACACTTATTTCCGTAATGGTTGTGCCTATCTATGCTGCCACTAATAGCAGAGCAGTATTCCTCTTTCCCCACAGCTCCTACAGCACTTGTTTCTGGTTGGCTTCTTCATAATAGCCATTTTTTGGTGTAAAATAGAATCTCAGTGCTGTTTTTGTTTGCATATCTTGAATGACCAATGATGTTGAATATTTTTACACATACTTATTTTACATTTGCATTTCTTAACTCGGGAACTGTATATTCATCTCAAATGCCTATTTTGTTCATTGTGTCTTTGATTTGGGGGTGCTGATTTTTTTTAAATTTTTGTATACTCTAGATATATGTCCTTTGACCTAGGGAGAATCAGCTATAATTTTTTCCCAATTCATGGGTTTTCTTTTTACTCTGTTGGTGGTTTCTTTTGATGTGCAGAAACTACAAATGCGTGAGAATGCAATTGTTGTCACTTTGGCATATTTCCCATGGATTTTGATTTTTTCTCATGAACTCTTTACCTACATCTGTGTCCTTAAAGTTTCTCTCTATTTTGTCTTTCAGAAATTTACTATTTCAGTTTTAATACTTACAAGTCTTTGATCCATTTTGATTGCAGTTTTCTACATGGTGATAGGCATGGGTCTATTTTAAGTCTTTGGCATGAGGAAAGACAGCATTTCCAGCACCATTTATTAGACAGGATATTTTTCTTTCAGGGAACATATTTAGCCCTACTGTTAAAGATAAAGTGAGGGACTGACAAGTGCCTGCCTGGAAGTGCAGAGTACTGAGTTCAATTTGCAGTACTGGAAAAAAATGGAGGTGTGTTTGTAGTTGTCTCTGGGTTTTCTAATCTGCTCCATTGATCCTCAGGTCTGTGTTTTTGCCAGTGTCATTCTATTTTATCACATTAGTTGTATATTATATTTTAAAGTAATGGACTTTTTTATTTTTATTTTTAATTCATTTTATCAAGAAAGAAACAGCAATAAGACATTCAAAACAGGTTAGTAGGAGAGTTACAATAATTAATACATTGCATATTGTTGTCTTTACAGTAATAATTCAAAGTACAAGATACGGACATGATATCTTGTCTAAACAATATTAGTATAGATCTTTCTTCTGATTGAACTAAGAGAAATGTTATTTTGTATATGCATATATTTTTCCCCACTACAAAACGGTCCTTCATTTATATCTCACTTTTTTGCTTAGTTTTGTCAGAGATGGGTATTTCATTGCCATTCAAATATTGTAGGTGCTTAAAATCAGAAAAAAGTCAGCACAACTGGCAATGTGAAAAGTTGTTGACTTGAGCCTTTTATAGCTCAGCACATTAATAGGACTTTATTTTTTATACCTCATATATATACTTTTCTGTTGGACGGTTAAGACCAAGATAATGAAAGACCTATATAACAAAAATGTAACATTTATATCTGAAATGGTCACTCAAATCCCCTTGGGATTTACCCTGAAACCCTGTACCACAGTTTATACATCTTTTGTCAGTGTCAGCCATCTGGATGAGTCACAACCATTGCTTGACCAATTTTCTATCTGTAAAAACCTGAGAGAATTTTTTTTTTCTCTAGGTGACTCTCCTTAGGTATACTCTGCATTGTCAACCAATTTTCTCTGTGGCCCTATAATCCCCTTGAACAGAAAATTTGCAACACCACTGAGTTAAAAGATGTTACAGTATAAATTCTCTTATGTCCTGAGTCTTCACTGACCTTGAAGGACTAGGGCCAAAGTGTTGGCTATCCTAGTAGCCCTTCTTTTTCTCTTTTTTTGTTTGTAAACTTAAGCTGTTAATGCTCCAAAAGAGAAACTTGATATTATTAGCCTATAACGTAGGCATTTGAGCTTAACATCTGTCTGCATATCAAATACGTTAGACATAGCATGTAACAGGTATTTTCCATCAATCATTGATATGCTAAATTTTAAATCTCTATAGAATGTGAGAAAAATGAAAATGAAAAAATAAAAATGGAAATAAACAATTACACGTCTTTACACAAAAATTTAGAAATCTAAACATACACAATATTTTAGCAGGGCAGTCCTATGACTTTTTTTCTTGTCTCTTGTTTTATTTTATTATATTTTTCTTTCATTCTGGTCTTCTAAATGCATACTGTTTCTAATGTCATATCAATTATTGCTATACTCTCTCTCAAGTAAATGTTTGTTTTCAAGTGAGGGATTTGATCCCTACCACCCTTCCAGGATTGCTATGTCTCTTCTGGTTCCAGATGAACTGCAGGAATTTTGTATAGATTTTTGAGGTAAACTAATGGTATTTTAACTAGAATCATAATAAATCTGTGTAAAAGTTTTGGGAGCATTACCATTTTCACAATGTTGGTTCTCTCTATCGAAGAGCAAAGAACAGCTTTCCGTTATCTAAAATCCTCCCTGATCACTTTTTTCAGAATACTATAGTTTCACTATGTAAACTTTAATTTCTTTGTGAGACTGATTCTTAAGTTTTTCAATTTTGAGGATGTTACTGTGAAAGATGTGTTTTTCCTAATTTCTCTCTCAGCGCATTCATTATATGTGTATAGAAATGCTACTGATCCTTGAGTATTGACTTTGTATCCTACTATACTATTGAATTTGGTTATTAAATGTAGAAATCTCTGTTGGAGTTCTTGGGGTATTTTATGTAGAGTATCAAGTCATCCTTAAATAGTGATAATTTTACTTCTTCGTTTCTGACCACTTTTGTTTCTCTCTGTCTAATTGCTCTGCCTAATGTTTCCAGAACTATGTCTTGTTATTTATTTATTATTTATTTATTCATTTGTACTAAGAAAGGTTCTCACTGTGCAGTGAATCCTGGCCTTGAGCTCACTTTTAAGCCCAGCTTGGTCATGAACTCACAGTGAGTCACTTGCTAAGCCTCTCAATCCTGGGATTACAGGCATGGGCCACTACACATCACTTGTTCCAGATTTTAAAGTGAAGGCTTTCAGCTTTTGTCCATCCAGTATGATGTTCCTTGTTGGTTTGTCATAGATGGCTTTTATCAGATTGAGGGAAAGACCATCTATTCTGATTTCCCATGGGACTTTTAGCATCAGTATGTGTTGGATTTTATCAAAAGCTTTTTCTGGATCTATTGAGATGATTATGTGATTTTTTTTTCCTTTATTGAAGTGGTGTATTAAATTTATGGATTTGCTTATATTGATCCAAATTTGCATTCCTGGGATTAATCCCACTTGGTATGATGTATAATCTTCTGGATGATACACTGCATCTTGTTTGCTAGTGTTTTATTGAGGATTTTTGCATCTATGTTAATGAGCAAAATTGAGTTGTAGTTCTCTGTTTTGGTTGTGTCATTCCCTTTTTAGTATCAGAGGAATATTTGCCTCCAGGAATGAATTTGGGAGAATTTCATCCCTTTCAGTTTCATAGAAGAGTTTCACAAAGGTTAGAATTAAATATTCACTAAAGTCCCTGTAAAATTTAGCTATGAATTCATCAGGACTAGGGCTTTCCTTTGTTGGCAGGATTTTATTACATTTTTAATTTCATTTACTGATATTGGGTTATTCAGACTTTTTATATCTTTTCTTTTTTGAGCTTTGTTAATTTGTATGTGTCTAAAAATCTGTCCATTTCTTCTGTGTTTTCCATCCTGTAAGAGTAAACATTTCGGAAGTCAATACTGATGATCTTTTAGAAAAAGATGATCTTCTTTAGAAGAGAAAGACTTGCTCTTATTTGGGCTTTATGTGTTTTCCCAATGTGGAAATTTACCACTATAAATTTCCCTCTAAAGGCAGCTTTCATTGCATCCTGCAGATTCCAGTAATTTCTATCTCTTTTCATTTGATTCTAAATATTATTTAATTTCCTCTTTAGTTTTATCTGTGACCTATTGATTATTCTGGAAGCTGTTACTTAGTTTCCTTGTGTTTATGGATTTTTTTTTTTTTGCTATTTCTTTTGTCAATAATTTCCAGTTTTATTGCACTATGGTCAGAAAATATGCATCAAATTTCAATTCTTTCACATTTACATAAGCATGGTCTACGTTCTCCTATCTGACATTTGGATAATGTCTTATGCACAGCTTAGAAATATGTGTATTTTGACATTGTTGGGTGGAGCTCTTAGTAAAGTTCTACTATGTCTATATCCTCCGAAGTTTGGTTGGATTTTGTTATTTGTTTTGTTTTGCTGAATTTTTGCCTAGTTGATCTATCTGTTTGTGTTGATTGGTATTAAAGTTCTCTATTACAATTATATTATTGGTCATCTAATTTTTCATGTCTGTTAAAATTTGTCTTATATAATTGGGTACTCCTATATTGAGTACATACGTATTTATGATGTTATCTCTTCTTCTTGAAGAATTCCCCTCACAAATATGTAATGAACTTCTTTGTCTCTTTTAATGATTCTTGGTTGTAGTAAACATTTTTAGCTACCAGAATAGTTGCCCCAAGAGTTTCCGTAGTGTAGTGGTTATCACGTTCGCCTAACAGAATAGCTGCCCCTGCTTTTTGTCTGTGTTCTTGTGGCATGGAGTATTTTTTTGTAATCCTTTGATGTTCAGTTTGTGAATCTCCCATGAGTTAAATGTATTCCTTATATGCAGCATATTGCTGGATTTTGTTTTTTGATGCACTCTACCCAACTGTTTCTTTTGATTGGTGAATTGAGCCCATTTAGATTGACTGTTATGACTGATATGTATTGTTTTATCTTTGTCATGTTATTATCCTATTGTAGGTTCCCTACTATTTCCCTCTGTTTAACTGATTGATTGGTGGTTCTCTTCTGCTATTGTTCTTGAAATTCTGGTCATTTTTGTCTCTTACTATAATATTCTTCAGTACTGGATTTAAGGTTGTTTTGGTTTTCATGAATTTGTGCAGTAGTTCTTTGTCATGAAAGTATCTTATCTCTTTATTAAAATTTGATATTTTAGATCAATCTGGGTTAGAAGTTGCTTTCTTTCAGGACCTGAAATACACTCCCATGACAGTGGGAGAGCAGGATAGGCTCAATACACTCCAAGTGATTTGTTTTGAGAAAACTGCCATAATTCTGATGAGATTTCCATTATAGATTCCAGTATATCTGTGTTTTGTTTCCAACATCATTTGATAGTCTGTTTTCCTTTGTTAGACTTCTGGGATCTTGATTATTATGTATCTCTGTGTATATATGCATATATATATATATATATATATACATATATATATATATATATGTGTGTGTGTGTGTGTGTGTGCGTGTGTATATCTATATCTATAGTCTCTAATTGCAGTTCTATTTGCCTCACTGTGTGTCAGATTCTTTTCCCAAGCTTGGGAAATTTTCTGCTACTACTTCTGCAAGGAGTCATTTTATGTAATTTGTGTTGACTCCTGCTGTCTCCTTGATATCTATCTGTCTTACATTGTTTATCATCTTGCAGCTCTTGCATCGTTACTTCTTGGTGCCTTGTTATTTTTAAGAGATCATTCCTTTCACATTCACTAGCTTCAATACTATCTTCAAGTTCTAAAAATCTACCTTCAGTTTCATTCAAGCGGTTTTTCCAGCTTTCTGTGGAATTCTTAATTTCTTGGATATCTGTTTGAATATGTTTTATGCGTTCTAGTTCTTTACTGTATTGTTAGCTCAATGTTTCTGTCATTTTCCTATTCCTCTGTGTCTTTTTACCTATCTCTTCTTTAGATGTGATGAGCAATTATTTCATGATTCTTATCATGAAAATATCTTATATCTTTTTTTCTACCTTAGAAATTATTTCTGATCATATTTTTCTATAGCCCAATGAAGTTATTTCTTTACTTCAGTTGCTATCATTTCAGAAATTTCAAATGTGCAACCTCCAAGTTCTTCCATGTCCTTGTCTCTGCACTTGTTCTGGGTGAAATGGACCCTTGAGATTGCCTATTATTCCTTCATTTTCACATTTCTGAAACTCTCAATGTTCACCCAAACTCAGCTGCAATGATGAGGGGGCTGCGTGTAGGTGAACCAGGCTCCCATGACAGTGGGAGGGCAGGGTAGGCTCAATGAAGTCGCTGCTGTACAGGTTTCAGTGTGGCTTCACGTCAGGGAGGAGGGAATGAGCCTCTCTTGATGATCAGGGCAGGCCAGATCTCTAGAAGGCTCTGTTGATGGTGAGAGGACAGAGCAGGGCTCACCAAGGCTCCACCTTCTGGTGGGAGAGGCAGCAGCAACTCAGCCAAGCTCTTGAGAAAGTGGGGTGAGGGGACAGGGTAGGTCTCACCTGGTCCCAAAACTGCCTTTTATCATGGTGAGAGAGGCAATAGCCACAGCTCAGCCCAGCTCCCTCCAACAAAATTGGTGAGAGGAGTGCAGGACCATGTTTATTTATTCTCTATTTTACTTGCTCAACTCTGTGTGTTTTTCACTACAATTCTTTAATTTTAAAGATCTGGGATGTCTTGGTATTTAAATACTTTCTATGTATCTATATGTATTTTCATCTTTGTTAAATGTCGTATATTTATACCTCTGTGTTGTTCTAGTGTTCTTTTTGTTGTACTGAGTGTTGAACCCAGGGCTTTTACACTGCATTGTATCCCTATCCCACCTGCTTTTATTTTGGAGCAAAGTACCTTCAAATCACTAATTCTAATGTTGGGACAATTAACACAGCTTCTTCAAAGATTTTTTAAAAATTTTTTAAAGAGAATAAAAATAGTAAAAATCAAAACAATACAGTTTCCCAGAAAAAAGTAATGACAGTTCAACAATGTTTAAACCCATGTTTATAGCAGAGTTATTTACCACAGTGAAATCTTAGAAACAACCCAAATGCTTATCAACAGAGGAATGGATAGAAAAGATGTACTACTATTGTATAATGGAGTCTGATTCACTTATAAAAATGATAAATTTGTGACTTTTATAGGTACATGGAAACAACTAGAGACCATACAGGTTAGTGTAATAAATCAGACCTATACGTGCAAACATCATATTGTCTCACTACTGTAAGAACCTCAAAGAATAAATAAAATCTGAAACATAACAATAGATACCATAAAAGGGAAATAATCAGTTCAAAGAGAAGGACTAATTGGGGTGAGGAAAAGGACAAAAGAAAAAAAGACAGAGATAAAAAGATATACTTATATATGCATACAGGACATCTTGGATAATAGTACTGCTGATTTTTGCTGGTCTGTTGAAAGGATCAGTCAGTGCTTATTTTTTCCCCTTTTAACATCTTATAATATTTTTACCTATTTTGCATGTTTTAATCTGGTAAGCTAAACAATTAATGTGAAGACAACATTTTGCAATGTGAGAATTAATTTAAAACTATCATGTCTGATTCCCTAGTCACATTTTCTATTGAATTATTTTCCTCTTGCGTAATCTCTTGAAAATGTCATTTGCATCATATAATATGAAATTTTCAGAGACCATAGTTTTAACATTTCCCTTAGTTAGTTGCAGATCCTTAGTTATTTTAAGGAATTTCAGGGTGAGGGTGACCCTCAAGTAGAGCTAAATATCTTTTCAAATCTTTTGCTGTAGTGGTGTTTTCCTCACACATTCAATGTCTTTCATAACTCCCACACATTTATTTGCTTTAAAAATAAATTTTCAAATAAGTGTGGACCTTGAACTATCCCAGAATTGCTTTCAGTTTGTGTGAGTTAATGCTGAAGCAACTGGCACACGCAGCTTCAATCCCAAGCTCACCCGAGGATCTTCTATGTGAACAGAGAACCCCAGTGCATCAAGGCAATGCTCTGACGATCCATGTGTGCTTTCTCCAGACGGCTACTCTGGGGATGTGTTTGCCATCCCACAGCTGCCTGGAGCAGAGCTGCTTTAATTATGTGGAAGATGAAATTAGCTAGCATATGGCAAAAGTCCCCAGCCAATCTTTTCCCTTGGAAGCCACAAACACTCAAACAGACTCCAGAGGTTCAAAGCAATCAGTGTAGATGGTACCCATCTATTGAAACTTTTAAACCATACTTCTAAAAACAAATGGTAGCTTGGAGATATCCAGCCTACCATTTTTCCTTCTCTTGATTTTAAATGTATTGAGACCCTTCTTCAATTACTACTATACTGTAGAAATATTTTGTAGAACTTATCTGTAAAACAATGGCTTGTACTTAACAGTTTTGCTTTTTATTTTCAAATGTCTTCACATATATTTTCTGCACATACATATGCAAAAAATAAATCCTCCATCATTAAAGTAAATCCTCTGTGTATTTAAGGATCTCCTCTCTCTCTCTCTCTCTCTCTCTCTCTCTCTCTCTCTCTCTCTCTCTCTCTCTCTCTCTCTCTGTCTCCCAAAATCTAAAAGTGCCTGACTATTCCTGGGGCTTCCAAAAAATTCGCTAAGTTAGTCACTATTCCATGGAATACACAATCTCATTTTGTCTTTCTCACATATACTTAAACACACCAATTTTCATTTCTCCACTTGTTTTTCATTCTTTCTATTTCAACTTCTTCACTTATGCATCAACAGCTAAGTTAATTTTGGAGATCAGACACAGAGTATGAGCTGCATTTTAAAATGAAACATTGCGGGAGGCATCAGTTGATAGCTCATCAGTGAATAAAGCTGATATATTAAAACATGTGTGAGTAGTGTCTGTGTGGCAAGCATGAGGTCCTGAGTTTGATTCCCAGTATATACCCCACATAAAAAGAAACAAAATTTGGTATCTAAATGTTGGCAAAGGATAGCTATCATTATTAATTACCTTTATTATAATATTCACCTTTCTTTTTTAATTTTTTAAATAATTTTATTGAGAAAAATAACACTGAAATAGTTTCAAAACAGGTTAATAGGAACGTTACAATAATTAATATATTGCATATTGTTGTCTTTGTAGTAGTTATTCATAGTAGAAGTTGCAGACATGATATCTTTTCTATGCTATTCAAAGACAGTACATTCCAAACTATCAGAACTAATGAGTATTTAATAAACTATCAGGATTGGGTTCAAAACAAATTATGGTAAAATCATCTCATTGATTTAACTTCAAGAAGGAACAAGGCAAATTTCCCTTTGTACTTTAGACTTAGCAAATATAAAGTTAACAGTGTTATCAAATGTTTCAAATTGTCTGAGTTAATTTTTTTTAAATCTAAGGAACAATGATAGAAAGTTTAATGACAGAATAATATTTCCACCTGAGAGACTCAGTGTTAATGTACTCACACAAAATAATGAAATACCATGTAAAATTTGTGTGGTATTCAATTATTAAATTTGAATGATCATTTATGTAATAAAATCCAAATTTTCTTGGAATGATAATAAAGTTTATCTTCCAAATATCAGCACACAGTATAGAACTATATCAATTAAAATTTGATGCTATTGCTCAAAAATCAATAAATATATGAATGAAGCAGACTTGAGAATCTAAAATATGCAAAAATGATGACATGGTAAGTGTGGCATCTCAAATTAAAGGCACATGATAGATATAGCCCTGTGATTGTAAGATATATATTTAAAACAAAATTTACACTATTCCATGTTCAAAATGAATGGCAAATAGGTTAAAAGCCTAATGTTTCTGTCAAAATTATGAATGCATTAATTAAAGTTTAGTATACCATATGGAGTTTGAGGGCAACTTACATCTTAGTAGGAAAAACAAAATTTATGGTCATAAATAAAATAGTGAATTTGATTGAATAAAAAATTAAAAGTAGAATAGCTAAGTCATCATAAATAAAACCAAAAAGCAAGGTATGTACTAGAAGATTCATTCTGCTTGTATTTCTTTTTATATTTTTAAAGAGCACAAAGCAGTTAGAGAGAAAAAAATGTCATTATAAATTACATAAGACTTATCCAAATGTATTACATGATGCCATCTTCAAATTAGTTGTTCATATTACCAGATATAAACATGTAAGGGCCAGTCAAATAGATCATTGGATGAAAGCACCTGCAAGCAGGCTCCCAGAGGTTAGATTCTGGGCCTTCTGTGCCATCCCTGGCCCTGGGGCGCTCTGAGAAGGTAATTGAGATTGGGCGTGGTGGTGTGTATCTGTACACATCTCTTGGGAGGCTGTAAACAGGCAGATCACTATGAGTTTGATCTAGTAGTGAGACCCTAAACATCCTGTAAACCCTTCCCTAACCTGCAAAAAACAGATTCATCTAAAGGAAAAAAGTGATAATAACAAAGAGTTATAAGAAATTCAAAACAGAAAGAAAAAATCAGAATAAAAAAATTAAGGATTAACTCTTCCTTTCAAAATACCAGCAGAAAATGACAATACAATTATCCAAACTATTGTGTGTTGAGGATCACCTGGGTGATTCTCCTTAAAAGAAAAGCAATTCTCTCTATGTTGGCTGAGCCTCAGCCTATGTCAGTGTATTGATAGGTACAGAGCTGCCTAGGATTTTTCTTTATCTCTTCAGTTGGCTTTAAGCAGTACATATTGGTCTAGTCAAGGTGCTGGTGATATCATGCATGTTTCCCTGATAACCACACTGGCTGCTCTTTAATATGAGCTAGGTAGAGACAGAACAAAGAATCAATGCTCCATGCTATTAGCTTGAATCTCACCTCAGTATAGAGGCCATGACTTCCTGGAGCTTGAAGGATTACACATCAGAGCTGAAGCGCTGACCCAAAAATATTAGATACTATCTCGGTAATGTAATGCAAATTATTTTTTCTGCATATCCTTCACTCTGCATATCACAGAGTAAATGTAGGCCTCCTAACTAGCCCAGCTCACAGCACTCACCTACTTCCTGCTATTCTCCGTCAGTCATCCTCAGGCCACTCCTCCTTCATGAATGAAACCTGGGTTTGGGCCCGAGTCTAGGCCTTTGTTCTGGAGAGCCATCACCACTGCTGGACTTAGGATCCCCTGATGCCCTATAATTATATATATATATGTCTTAATGTCTTTATTCTTGCCATGGGTTGCATTGGAATTGGTAGACTGGAATTAACTTGATGGGATTCCAATAATTTATCCATGGGACTACAAAGATAAACTTCCTTGACTGATAGGAGGACCAGAAAGGGCTCCCTACAATTCTACATATGTGCCCAAATGTCTCTGTTTCCCTTCACTCATTTGTCCTGTTCCTCATCCCAGTATCTCCATCACATTGAATGATTTCTTTCATCATATCTGTTGTAACTTTTAGATTTTCATTACTCTCTCAAGTTCTCACACTAGTGAGAAAATGCAATGTTTGAAAATGTGGATCTGATTTATTCCACTTAACAATGAAGTTTCTAGCTGCATCAATTTATCTACAAAAGCCTTGAATTTATCTTTTTTGTACCTGAATAATACTTTATTGTATAAAAATACCATATCCTTTTTATCTATCCTCAGTTGATTGTCATTTGCAAGATTTAACTATGACAAATTGTGTTGCTAATAAATAAGGTGCATATATATCACTGTTCATTTGGAACCTCCATACTGATTTCGATAAGGGTACTATTAGTGTTCACTCCCACCAACAGTGGAAAAGGGTTCCTTTTTTCTTACAGCCTCTGCAGCATTTGTTATTAGTTAAATTCTCCATGGCATTCTTTCTGGCATCAGACAGAATCTCAGTATTGTTTTAATTTGTATCTCTGGAATGACCAATGATGTCAAAAATTTTTCATATAATTATTTGCCATTTGTATATCTTCATTATAACCCCACCTCCAGTCTGCTTGTATTTCTAACAGAAAATTGATACATAAAATTTCAAAAAAGTTATGCAAATAGAAAACAAGTATCTCAAAAATGAATGGGCATAAGATTAAAAATTAATGACTAATCACTGAATATATGAAAAGATGACCAACTATAGTACAATTAAGAAAAAATACATTGAAACAGTATGGAAGTCATTGTAGATTAGCAAAAACTTTGGTAATCTGGGAATTTCAATGGAAGAAAGAGAGTGGTTCTTTTCCTAAATCATAAATGCAGAAAGAAAATTAGTTCAGCCGCTCTGTTTTTAAATATTCATAGCCTTTGACTTAGTCAGAATTTATTCAAGAAACTATGAATGCAAATGGCCATGAATATATGTGCATGCTATCGCATGTGTAGAGTAGTGAAATTAGGAATAAATGACAGCAAGTTGAGCATAGTAAAATAAATTACAACTTAGTTCAGATATGGAATAATACGAAATAATTAAAACGTGTTGAATCTATATCTATAAGCATTGACACAAATAGCTTAAACTTATGTTAAAGCAACAGCAGCAGTCCAATATGAATAGAAATTGTAGTAGTCCAAAACACCCTATCTATGCCTCAAGCAAAAGTTTTATAAAGGTATCATTCATAAAAGGAGTTATCTTTAAAATTAGTCTTTGAACAGGTTGAAAGTAAAGTCCTCCTTTCCCCTCCCTTCTGCTGAGTCATGAGGAATTTTTATGACACGAACTTATTTATTCTATAATTAAAGTGCTCCACAATTTTGAATCCAAACCGTCTACTGATTCATATGTACTGAGAACAGTTCTCAGACTTAAAAATAGAGTTGCCAGAAAGCCCACTTAGAGTCCACTATAGTAGGGGTTATCTGCAATGGAATAACCATTTTTTGACAAAATTAAACAAAAAAAGGAGATATAAAAGAAGGACCATTTCGTATCTGTATATACAAAATAGGATAGATGCATAGCTACTTTTTTCTAATTCAAGAAGAAAGATTTGTACTAACAGTGTTTGGATAGGATGTCATGTCTACATCTTGTACAATGAATGACTACTACAAAGACAACAATATGCAATGTATTAATTGTTGTAACTCGCCTACCAACCTGTTTTGAAAATGTCTCATTACAATTTTTTTCTCAGTAAAATTAATTTTAAAAAAAGAAAACTCATTTAGAAAGCAGAGGATCATATCCTGTATGGACTGCAACCAGGCTTTGAGACAGCATTGTTTATTAAATGCCTAAAGACAAGTACCTCTAAGTTTGTACTTACTGGTGTCCTTGCATTTTAAAAGAAATTTCTATAGAATTATCCACAATTTTGGATAAAATTTTATTCTTTGGATAAAAGAATGAGTTTGTGTTGTCTCTGTGTGTTCATGAATTTAAGAAATAGAAACTTAAAAATATATGCTGGTTTATTTATCACATTAGGCAAAAATCTCAGAGGTTGTCTCTTAAACATGTATCCTTCCACTGATTACAAGAGAACTGGTGATATTTACTTGTAAACTGATTTGTAGTTAGGAAACACGAGAATGATGTTTCCCCAGATATGTTATAATCAAAAAAGCAGCTTTTGATCATTTTTGGAAATACTGACATCTTTTGTCTCTATTAAATGAATATTTTTTTTCCTCTAAGACTTTTTACTCTGCACTTATAAGACTGGCTACCAACAGCTCTCACAAAATGTATATGTTGAATTTGGGCATTTCATTTTGTTACCAGAAATGTCATATCTGTGAAGAATGGCAAGAGATAATAAAATACAGATAGAAACAGCCTGATCCTGACATAGTTGGAAATGGGTCTTAAATTTGGAACCTGGTGCCATTTCATTGCATTTGGTGAAACTAAAACAATGAAATGCAGGCTTTATTGGCCAAGACAAATGCTAACACAATCATCATGTAGGTATGTAGCAGGTAGCTAACCAGAGGTTTAAACTCAATAAATTAAAAAAAAAAAAAATCTATTCAAAAGGGGAGGCAAAGAGTTATAGAGCACTACTGCCCTCGACAGCACTTGCTTATTTTGCCAATGATGAAAAGCAAATTAAAAGTTCCATATCTCTTGAAATACCTAAAAATACATGGGTTTCAGTTATTTCAGATAAATTTAGCATATAAGCATAGGCTCTCATGCTCAACTTCTAACCAAAACTACTTTGCAATGGTGAGAGCTATTATGAGGATGCAACTTTGCATAGGCACTGCTTAAAGCACTGGTATACCATGGCTATTATGCAACCAAGAAGACTGCATGCAATTTTGCATACTTTAGAGATGCACTGGCTAACTCCTAACTTGCCTACAGTCATGGAAAGCTGGACAAAAACCCTCTGTCTCACAGACTGAGACACTCGCTGGAAACTGGGTAGTTTATTGTAGTGAAATTAAAGTTGAAAATTTATTTTTAAATAGAGCAAAAAAAGAATATTTTAAACATGAAAAAGTAAAGAATTTAGAGGTCAGGAGACAGATGAAGAAGTGGAAGCATAAAAGAAGAAAGGGTGGATGGAAAAGAGAAACTAAAATTAAAACAAATTCAGATCATTGAATTTAATAGTGATGCTATTATAATGGATATAATACAAAGGCATAAGCATCACTTTTTCTTCCATAATTTACTACAGGAAAAGCATACTGATGACCCCAGCAAGGACAATAGACTAGAATAATTTTTAATCAAACTAATGATAGCAAGTCTTTCAAATAATAGAAATTCAATTCTTTTAAAACATAAAGCATTCAAAAAGACTGGTTCGTAGCTGTGTGGTTCAGTGTGTGCTTCTCATGTCTGGACACTTGGGCTCAATCCTCAGCAACAATAAAACTTACTGCTCTTATGTGAAATGTGCTCATGTCATAGTCAATTAAACTGTATAAAGCCCTGGAAGAAGAAAAACAAGCACAATAAGTGGAAACAGAATTGTGTAACCATATTAGACAAAAATTGCTGCCAGAGACTATCCAGTATTGTGCTAGCCTCAATCTATGTGATCTGTGAAGTGTAGGCTAAGTCAATGCAATCTCAGGTGGAAGTCAGTTCAGTGAGCTCCTTCTATAAATGCCCCATAGTTTGCCCTTTAACACCTGCTGTCTGAAATAGTACTAGAAATGAACTCAATGGGAAGGTCTTCTCCTAAGCAATTTTTAGAAAATGCAGTTAAAGGACTCAAATACAGGCTGACTCTGAATAAACTCTATTGTAAGTATAGAACTGAGAATTTTGCCATGTAGATATGATTGCTTAATGAAGGAAACCCATCTCCTAGCAGTGAGAGAGCAACTCAGGACACATGCAGACAAAAATAAGGGTTTAGCACTTTATGCTTTGGTAAGACATCTCTTACGTGCCAAGCTTTAGTAACACTGGCTATCCTGAAGACAAAGGTGCACATTCAAATATGAGGCAAATTGTCTGAAGTTATTCTTTGGAGCCTTTGGGTATGCCTGATGACCCAAAACATCTATAAAGCAAGTTGAGAGTTTCTGAAGAAAACAGGGGTCAAACAGTGCTTTACAAGAATCTAACTACAAATCTATGTATTTTTTATACAGGTGCTTGAACATGTGCATGAGTGTGTCAATTTTTTAATAAAACCTCACTATTTAATGACCCAAAGAATATAATCAGTAACTGTGGGATATATTAATTTTACAAAATATGAATTAGTACTCATTGAAGTCAAAATCTTTCTGCTGCATGTGCCTTTGGATTGGAAGAAAGCTTTTTAAGACTGCCTCATTTGAAATAATTTTCCCACCATTGATCTTGCTCAGGTATCCACAGGGCATGATATTGGGGGACAAAAAATCTTATTCAACACACACTGTTTCATTGTGTTGGGGTACATACCACACCTGCTAACATAGATTTGTAATTACTTTTGTGTATCTGTATTTTCAAATCTATAGAAAGTAAAAAGAGGTGTTATAAAATATAATTACAATAATCTTGCATATTGTATTATCCCATTTTTGTACTTTAATAGGAGTTTTTTCACTGTCAAGCCTCATTTCCTTCTGACATGGCAGATTGGCTTTAGATTTCTCACAGATGCAAAAGGAAAACTGTACAACTTTCAGTCTGACAATTTCTTATTTCCTGTCTCAGTTTTCAATGTTAGCTCTTTGTTGGACACAGATTTGCTCCTTGATTTTTGATTCAGCGGGTCTGGGTATCAAAACCACAGCCTACTGCATTCTGAGCAAGTGATGGACCACTGAACTACGTCCGTAGGCCTGGGTATAGAACTCTTGATGATTCCTTTTTTGTTTTTTAGCATTTTTAATCTATCATTCTCTGCTTTATGGTCTCCAACAATTTTGCCAAGAAATCTCACAATCTTTCTTAAGGGTCTCATTTTCACAATGAGTTAATTCTCTCTTGGTGTATCCATGATTATCTCAGTGATAATCATGGTGATTATCTCACCATGCCTATTTATTATAATGAACCTCAGTGTAGGTATCTTTGTGCTGCTCTTCCTGGACTGCACAAATCTTATACTTGTAGACTCATGTTGCTCATCAGATTTGTCTGACGACTGCTCCTTCAGATCCCTCTGCTCCCTTATCTGCCTTGCTTCCCACTAAGACTTCTGCGTTGCACATAGTAGGCCACAGCGTCCACCCACACAGGCACGGTTCACATTTCTTCATTCTCTTTGCTCTTCTTGGCAACTTTATGATTTTGTCTTCAAGATGATTATTTGGTCTAGACAAATGTGTGCTTTGTCCTTGCCAGTCAGTTTTTCAATTCAGTTGCATTTTTATTCTAGAATTTCTCAAAGGTTCCAATTATCATTTGTTATGGTTTGTGTTTAGTTGTCTCTCCAAAGCCTCAAGCACTCATGGGGCAGCTTCTGGGATTCTGATGAATTATTGTGGGTGTGGTTCTGCATCCACCCTGGGAAGGTAATTTGCATTACAATGTAAGGAGGGGAGAGAGGCTAGTTAGCATCCACGGCTGCTGCCAATCCCTGTGTTCTCTGTTCTTTGCCACCTCCATGAAAGGTTTCACTCTGGGATGTGTCACTCAGCCTTGGAGCCAGCTTAGTATGGACTGAAACTTACAGTAACTGTGAGCTAAATAAGCCTTTCCTTCCTTCATTTTGAGTGTCAAATGTGTGTCCTAGCAATGAGAGAAGAGTAACCAAGACAAAATTCCTTTTTCTTAGTGAAGATTATAATTTTTAAAATGTTTCCCTAATTTTCTTTTAACACCTTATTCATGTTTTTTCTTTAGTTATTTCAGCACATAGACGGCAGATTTTATAAGGATTTTATTTAGCAGGTTAGATACATAGATAGATAGACAGACAGACAGGCAGATAGGGAGACAAGCAAGCAGGCAGGCAGGCAGGTATGATGAATGGTTGGTGACCATGTAATTCATTTGAATAGACAATGTATTGTGATTCTTTGGTATGACTTTTATTTACTTTGCAATGGCTTCAGTTTAATTCATATTTCTTTTGCCTTTTGAGGAAAATTGAGCATTTAGGAAAATAGCTACTTCTCTCATGTTTGTAGTCAAGGTTTATAAGAAATGCATTTAATATAGCTAAAAAATTTATAGGATTATTTTATGATATTCACCCATAGAATCAAATGCAGAAGAGTTCAGGAGATCTTTCCACACACTAAAGACCCAAACAATTCAGCTGAGGGCCTGGACCCATGGCGGTCTCTTGCAGGAGTCCATCTGGAGGTCTACAGCTCAAGACATCATCTCATGCAAGTTTGTATCAAGGATCTATCCTGGGAAGACCCAAAGGTCGATGGTGGAAGCTAGAAAGTCTGCTCCAGCAGGATGAAGGGCCTGCTCCATCAGACTGAGGGATCTGCACCTGAGCCTGGAAGTGAAACTAAAGGTAAGGACCAATGCTTCCTCAAAGAGAAATGTACCCACTGTCAGCAAAGAGTAGGACATGAGTTCCTCTGCCGAAGAGAACAGCCAAATTAATATACAAAAAAAAAAAAAAAAAAAAAAAAAAAAAAAAAAAAAAAAAAAAAAAAAAAAAAAAAAAAAAAAAAAAAAAAAAAAACAGCGTGACAAGCTTCTCCAGGAGAATCAACAGCACAAAATCATCCACTCCAGCCCTCTTTCTATGCTGTTGTCAGCAATCCTCAGGTGGGTCTCCCTTAGCCCAAGTCACTCTGATTGAGTTCATCTGGGTGTTACAAATTGGCCGTCAGTAATTCCAACACGCAGTCTCTGTCTGTGGGCTTCATGCCACGACAGGCACTGATGAGCTGGGAATGCTCTGAGACCAGGGATCAGACCAAAGTAAAGCCAAAATCATTTTCAGTCTTTCCTAAGCACACACATTGATTAAGCATATAAGTATGAAGTTTATTTTTTAATTCCCTTTTATACAGGGCAGCTTTTAAATGTACTACTTTCCACAGTATTTTCTATGGATGTCTCTGCCGTACTGCTTGCCTCTGGTGTCTGTTGATGCCTAGCTACCCTGCAGCTTTCACAGGCATCACTCTGTATTTTTGGCTGGATCTGTCGAGTGTGACAGTGGTCCATCTTTCAGTCAATCGCAGACAGGTTAGAACACTGCAAATTGCACCTGGTCTGCCCCTTCAGGTTAGAGACTTGGGGAGAGAGCTAGTTGTGGGCTACTGCATCATCTAGACCAAGACTTGGCCACAACAAGCAGCCTGGTGTTTATGTCATTCAATTTCCAACAACAATTACGGCAGGTTTTACTTAATTAGTTTTTATTCAATTGCTGTGCAGTTTTGACTATCTTCCAGAGCCCCCAGAAGTTTCATGCATATTGGACTGAGTCATTTTGTTTACACCTTTTTAGGGGAAAAAATACAAAAGCTTCCTTGAGAGATGTTTTGCTGACATACCTTTTTCATAATAATGATGCCTCCTCAACAATAAGACTATGCTATAAAATAATTGCCCTTTAAGACTAGAAATCAAAACCACCAGCCCCAAGCAGCTGTTCCTTCCCTTGCCTGCAGTCAGTGTGATGTTGCCTAGTGGCTACTCTGTAAGGCAGGTAGGGTGGGGATAGTTTAGGGCCAGCATTTCTAATCTCTCACTTTCAAGGCTTATTATTTTCTACCTAAGTCTTATTCCTTAGGAAAGAGGGAATTATAAGCAATGATTTCCCAATAAAACATAGTGCTCCTGGTGTTTGTGCATGCGGACAGTGTGTGTGTGTGTGTGTGTGTGTGTGTGTGTGTGTGTGTGTGCCTGTGTATGCCACACTCATGTGTTTGTGTATTCCTATTAATAGTATAGATTGACTTTCCACAAATTGTACTTGGAAATGTGAAATAACATGACTCAATTCAACATTTATTAAGTACCCGATGAATGACCAGGCATAGTGCTAAGGATTAAGCATTGAAAGGTAAATGAAATAAAATTAGCATCTGAAGACATTTATAGTTTAATGGCAGCTCAGTACAATTTTAAAAATGCCTGGAGAGAAAAATGTCAACCCACTCAGGGGGGCCTTCCCTTCTTTTTCTCCTTTCTAGTACAGTTTTTACAACTCTCACCCTACCTTTGTGCTTTACATCCAAGTCTGTCAGCCTGGCCAAGGCATCCATAGTCCCGCGGAGATCTTTAAAGGGGCTAGAAGGGCTGTCTCTGACCTGCACATGCCAGCTGACCTGCTCTCCCGGACCATGTCCCTCGTGAATGCTGGCAGCAGTTCCTCATCTAGGCCATAGTAGTGCAGTGGCAGTGTATTTTCAGCATATCTACCTCATGTAGCACAGTGATCACGCATGGGTAGTAGCTTGCTCTGGCAGGTCACCTGTGTTCCCCCAATGCAGGCAAGGTGCTGACATCAAACAGTTTGTCACAGTCTGATTACATACTTCTTGGGTTTTCTTGTGCACCTTCTGAAAAATCCAACTCAGAGAGGAGGTACTGGCTCTGCTGGCTATTTGGGCACGTGCTGTGAGCCTGTGTGTTATCAGCTCCATTCACCCACAGCCACAGGAGCTGCTTGGACACTGTTTCACCACCTTTGGTTTAATCATTTTTCAACTCCTGCTGCTCCATGCCCCATGTCTTGTAGCTCATACACATTGTGTGCCAGGTAGAAGTAGGCAGCCCTTACAGTCCTCCCCCTTGGCCAAGGGCTCCTCTATGTCCATTTTTGGGCACATAGCTAGCCTAGCATGAAAAACCAGGTGACTTTCCCAGGAATTTTCTAGGGGATAAAGACTTAAGCTTCTGGAGACATTTCTGAAGTGCTTCCCATGCCTCATACCTGAGCTTTCCAGCAGCCAGCCATTGCTCAAGGTGCTGCTCTCTCTGCTGCAGCTGCCTGATAAAGCCATCTACCTCTTGATTTACACAGCAAAAGAGTGAAAAACAGCAAGCCACCCACCCTACCTCTTCATGGTTGTACGGTGATGGGGGTGGATTTTTCTCTCTGTTGCTTTCAAGCCTTTCAAGACATCCCCAGGCTCCAAATAGAGTACTCCCTGATCCTCCAGGGCCTTCCAAGCTGCCAAGAAAATGGATAAAGGTAGCCAAAGCAATGCTACACGTGCTTATCGGCCATTCCTCAGGGCTCCTTCACCTTTAGGAGCTTCTTACACAACCTCCACGGGACCACTCACCTCAGAGCCCTGCCAGCTACACCAGTCGTTGGCTCACTCATGGGGTCCCATGGTAGATTTTCATGAACAAGGTCCCCACATTAAAGAATACATATGCAAGACATCAGCAACAACAGCAAGAGGAATGGAGCAGAGCAGAGAGCCAGAAAGTTGTCTCTGCCTTCACCATATAATTCTTATGCAGGCTACCTCATATTTATAGTCTTACAGCATGCTGTAACTAGTGCATATATGTCTACCTGTGCAAAATCATGGTTGTAAAACTGTATCTCTTTGTGTATCTGTACTAGTTACTAATTGACATCATAATGACTAGATGAGGTCATGTCAACAGGTGTCCTTAGACACCCCTAAGCTTTGAAGCAGTCCAAGTGGTTCCCCACAGAAAAATATACAGATGTAGGAATACAGGATAAAAAAAGTCACTATAGGCTCCCTACATTGCTAATATACTTGGAGATAAAAGAAACATTACCAGAGAAGATCCCTGAGTCAGTCTGGAGCCAACATAAATAATAGGGTTTTTCTTTTTTTTTTTTTTTTTTTTGGTTGGTGGGGGTGAGACAGAGCATAATCACAAGATCGCAGACAAGAAAATAATGCATAAAGTTTCATTTGTGTGAAAACTTTGGTGAATTTGATGGGATTCACTTAACCATCAATTGTTTATTGAGTCAGTACTCAGTTTCAGGTACAGCCCTAAATTTTAAGAATAAAGTAGCAGAAAATCAGAAGTTCCCATCCTTATGAAAGTCACAGTCTATTTCAATAGCATATAAAATGTAATCACACAATTCTCCTTTGATCATCTGGAATGCCTTTGCTAAGAAAGCCACATTGAATATCTTGAGAAAAATGAAAACAGCAGGGTGAATATTGAGAGGAAGATTATTTGTGACTGAGGATATCCTAAAGATGGCAATTTTCTAAATGAAGAACATTTGGATAATCAAAGGCCCAAAGTGGAAGGAAAGGAGGCGGTGATGTGAGTAGATCAGGGAACACTCGGTTGGCTGTTGTACAATTGTACATTGTGTGTCTGAGAGTAAGTTGTGGGTCCAGTGAGATAGTGCAGTGGACAGAGTGCCTGCTTAGGCAAGGGCAGGGACCAGGGTTCGATCTTCAGCACCACATGTGCACTGGCCCTAAACCCTGGGAACGCTGAGCTGGCCACTCAGACTGGGCATGGTCGTGCACGTCTCTGTTCTAAGTGCAGCGGAGGCTGGAAACAGGAGGATCACTATGAGTTCAACTGGGTAGTGAGACCCTCTACCACACATAATTTGTTTTTTAAAGTAAGTTATAAAAGTTTCATCAGACTGAAGAATACAATGGAGAACTGACAGGGAGTAGAAGCAAATAAGGTCCAAATGTCAAAGTGTGAGCTCCCAGAATTAGGTTTGCATCATACATGGGAAAATCCTCAAGTTATTTTATGTAGAATAAGGACTGTTACAAATCTGGAAAGACATGGATACCATCACACATACTCTTATGTACACACATATGGGTCTGACATAACACATTTGCTTGAAAGTTAGACCTAACAGGAAAATAAATCCTATTATGATTTTTCAGGATGCTTATGGTTGAAGTCCTACCCACAAATGAACCCAAGTTATAAGCTTCAAACAGCCAAGCACATTTAGCATGCCTATTGCAAAGTAAACATATATATTGAATTATAGAATAACAATATTTATACATAAATAAATAACAATATTATTTACATTATCCATTTAATTGACTATAACTGAAAATTAATTTCGTGTAATCGCCTAAGCAAGCAACTTTGGATAAAAAGTAATTACCTTTATAAACAGAGGAGGACTCTCTTAGGACCAACAGAACAGCCCAGCCCAGGCCCAGTAACCCTTTGGGTCAGCTTCTGGGTTCATGGAGCCCGTGGGAACCCTCCAGACCAAAACTCAGGCACCTGCATGAGTGCAACTCTCTGCCACACCCTCAGGACACCAGTAACCCTCTGGAGCCTCCATCCCAAGCCTGGCTAGCTTGAGAACTTGTGCGACTCTCTTGAGACATGCAAATCCAGTGAGTGTGTGGGAGAACTTCTGTACTTCCCTGTGCCCCGTGGACCAGGGGAACAACAGAGGGACACCACAGGCTCACTGTTGTTCCAGAGAGGCAAAACAGGTTCACTTCCAAGGGCTACAACAAAAGGGAGCTGAACACAACAGCTAGACCCAAACCAGGCAGAAGTGGATAAACTCAAACTTAATAGATCTGCAAGCGAATCTCAGTACATGCTTAGGTTATAACAACACCGATGATCTACACTAAAGGTCAGAGGTCAGTGCTATACAAAGTGACAAAGATAAGGAGCAATGTGTAATCTCAGGGCTTGAGCCCACCCCAGACAAGTGCACATGACACTAGCTAGTTGAAATGAATGAATGAACAGTATTGCAAATAAGAAACAATAGCAGAAAGGTACAGAGGAACTCAGAGCTGAACTAATTCCTGAAAAAAAAAAAAGAAATATCTAAATTAACAGAATCTGAAGTAAAGAATCTAATACAGAAACATATGGAGGAAACACAATTTCCAACCAGAATACATGCAGAAGACACAGGCCCAGCTGAAATGTATGAATTAAAAGTGTCTCAAGCAAAGAAACAACAGCAGAAATGTAAAGAAGAACTCAGAGCAGAATTAATTTCTGAAATAAAAGAAGAAATCTCTGAATTCATAGCATCTGAACTAAAGAATCACCTATGGACACATATGGAGGAATCTCAACCTGAAAAAATCTCTGCAGAAAAAGAAAAACTACCTCTAAAGAAGGCACTGATAACAAAAAATAGAGATTAGAAATATGTTAGATTCCTTGAATGAGCAATACAGGAAAGAAATAGATCACATGAAGCAGAATCAAAGACATATAGAGGAACTTAAATGTCAATTATAAGTTTGCAAAACCGTTTGAGAAAAACTGAAGATAGAGTTTCAGGTCTTGAAGACGTTGGTGCCCCTAGTGAAAAGATGAGAAAGGACCCCTTAAAAACAACTAAGATGCAGTAAAAAAATAATTCATCAATGGCAATATGATGCAAATATGAACAATGTGAGACTAATAAGCGTGAATGAGAAAGATGGAGTCAATACAAATGATAAAAAATAATATGAGCAGAAATAATAAGAGAAAACTTCCCAAATATGAGAAAACAATCTGACATTCAGGTAACCAAAGCATACAGAATGCCAAATAACTTCAACCCAACTAAAAACACACAGGGACATATGATAGTCAGGATCCCAGAAATCCAGCACAAGAATATTATACTAAAAGCTGATAGAGAAAAGAAACAGATCACATTCAAAGGAAAACTCATCAGAATTATGGCTGATTTCTCTTCATAAACCATGTCGGCAAGGAGAGCATGGAGCAGAGAATTTCAAGTCCTGTAATGAAAACAAATTCCAGCCCGGACTAATATATCCTGCAAAACTCTCTTTCAAGTTTGATGGAGAAGTGAAATAGTTCCATGACAAAGAACAACTAAAGAATTTCACAATGACAAAGTGAAACCTGCACAGACTACTGACAGTTAGTTATTCTAGAGAGGGATGAAAATGATCAGAACTCCATGAATGAGAAAAGAATGAATCCATTAAATTGGGCAAACAATTGAACACATAATAAAAAGTAGTAAAAGAAAAGCAGGTAAATAACATGTCAATCATAAGCCAACACATCTCAATTACAATCATCAATGTAAATCGACTCAATTCACCAATTAAGAGAAAAAGACTGGCGCAGTGCATTAGGAAACAAAATCCAACAATATGCTGTATACAAGAAACACACTTAAAAAGATATTCATACGTTTGAAGTCAAAGGATGGAAAACAGTGCTACATGCCCCAGCATCTCAGAAAAAAGCAGGGGTAGCAATTCTGTTTTAAGACAGTCTCAACTTCAAACCAAGAATGATAAAATGAAATAAAAAAGGCCACTATATACTGGTTAAGGGAAAAATTCAAAAGTAGGCAATAAGACTCATAAGTATCTATGCACCAAACACAGGAACACAAAAATGTGAGAGACAAATCTTAATGGATATGAAAAATCTAATATCCAAGACCACAGTCTTAACAGGAGACCTGAGAATCAATGGAATAGAGTAAAAATTTCAGAAGCCTCTATAAACACACTCAGCCACCTGATCTTTAACAAAAGGTTGAAAGACATTTACTGGAAGAAATATAGCTTCTTTAACAAAATATGCTGAAAAAACTGGATCTCTACATGCTAAAAAATAAAACTTGACCTAGGTCTATCACCAGGCACTAAGCTAAAGTTAAAATGGATTAAAGATCTAAATATTAAAACAGAAACGCTCAATCTCCTGGAAGAGAAAGTAGGGGGAAATCCTGATGGCATAGGTGTAGGCAAATAGTTGATGAACAAATATGAAATCTCACAAGAAACAGTTGAAAGAATTAACAACTGGGATCTCCTTTTATAGAGAAGTTTTTGCATGTCAAAAGAAATTACCAACAAAGTGAAAACACAACCCACAAAATTTGAACTTATCTTAACTAATAAGTACTCAGACAAAGTTCTGCTCTCTAAATTTATAAAGAACTAAATTACATCAGGTTCCTTAAATTTTAAGACCCAATCCAGAAATGGGCATTTGAGATGAATGCACACTTCTAAGAGGATGAAATTAAAGGAGCGAATAAATATATGAAAAACTGATCTACATCACTAGCCATCAGTGAAGTGCAAATTAAAAAAACACTGAGATACCATCTCACCCCAGAAAAATAGCTATTATAAACAAATCTACCAACAAGAAATGTTGGAGAGGCTGTGGAGAAAAGGGAACCCTTCTTTCTTCACTGCTGGTGGGAATGTAGACTCGTACAACCATTAAGGAAATCAGTATGGAGACTCTGTAAGAAACTAGGACTCCAAGCCAGCTCTCCCAATACCTGGAATTTTTCCAGAGGACCTGAAATTGTCATATCATAGTGATATATTTGTACCTATGTTTATAGCAGCACAATTTGTGATAGCCAAGTCTTGGAAACAAACAAGATGCCTATCACATGAGGAATGTTTGAAAAAAGATGCGGCATTTTTATACTCAGCTATAAAGAATGGTAAACTTGAAGCATTTATTTTTAAGTGGAAGATGTATTCGTGTGTGAAATAAACAAGACCCACATGTGCAAATATCATATAGTCTCTTTAGTATAAGAAATCAAAAGAAAAAATACAAATACAACTAAAAGGAAAGTGAGAACTTGAAGATTGGACAATGAGGAGAGGGTAGGGAGAAAAGGTGAGAAACAGTGCAGGGATAAAGCCTTACAGTTCTATGCACAATATGTGCAAGGCAATGATCCAGAGAAACATCAACAGGTTTTTGAAAGTAGCAGGTAATTGGTAGGATTCTCAATTCGACTATCTATAGATGCTGATACCTGTGGAACAAGAACTACCCAGAAGATAGCAATGTGTAATGGAAGGGTCATGCTTGGAATGTTTGTCATTCTGGTCTCCTAAATCCATACTTCTCACCATACTGTCTCACAAAAAAAATGGTCTTTTAATGGGTAATAAAAGAAAAAAAACAACACAAGAAAAAAAATGTTACAGAACTTTTCTGCTACAATGCTGTATATGATTAGATTTCTAAATTTCTGTGAAAAAAAATCTGTTTATTCCTACTTTCAAGTTTTTTCCTGATTTTTCTGTAAGGACCTAAAGGTCAATACATAAATGATTGATGGAAAGTACATGTTCCATGTAATGCCTAAGCTTTTTAATATTTAGACAGATAGGGTAAAATGAACTGCATATGTTGGAGGATAATAATGTGCTTCTCTTCTGGAGGGTTAAAAACCTAGGTATACAGATCAAAAGTTGGAGAAATAGAAGGGCTGCAAGGTCAGCCAGCATTTTAGCCCTAGCTTTTCAAGGTCAGTGAATACTCAGGACATAGGAGAACCTGGACTGATCATCATATAACATCATGGAACTCACTGATGCCCCCAGATTTTCTGATCAAGGACATTATGGAGCCACAGAGGAATACAATCGATAATGTATAATGTGCCTAAGCAGAGTGACATGGAGAGAAAAATTTTCTCTCAGGCTTTCACAGAGAGCAAATTTGTCGAGCAATGGCTGTTACTCATCCACATGGCAGACACTGACAAAAGATCTACAAAGTGTGGTACATAAATCCAGAGGGGACTTGACTGCCCTTAATAGATACAAAAGTTACATTTCTTGTTATATAGGTCTTGCTTTGTCTTGATCTTATTCACTCAGCGGAAAAGTATTAAAACGAGGTATATAAAGTAAAGCCATATTGGTATGCTGAGCTGTAAAAGGCTCTAGTCAACAACTTCTGTGCATAACCCCACTGCTATTGTGGACTGCTGGACTGTGTTGAAATGCTTTGCTGCATTCAAGCTCCTATAATATTTAAATGCCAATAGAATACCCATCTCTGACAGGACTAAACAAAAACAGGAGATATGAAGAAGGACCATTTTGTATTTATATTCTACACAGTAGTTAGGATAGATATGTAGCTACTTTTGCTTAATTCTATGAGAAAAAGATTCCTAGTAATAGTGTTTGGACAGGATAATCTGTCTGCTTCTTGTACTATGGGTAACCACTAGGAAGACAACAATGTAAAATGTATTGATTATTGAAACTGTGCCAAAAAGAACAAAAAAAAAAACAAAAAACAAAACAATACAAAAAAAAAAAAAAAAAAAAAAAAAAAAAAAAAAAAAAAAAAAAAAAAAAAAAAAAAAAAAAAAAAAAAAAAAAAAAAAAAAA
>PVKA01027951.1:9590-30049 GCA_004027165.1 Ctenomys sociabilis | reverse complement strand
AAAAAAAAAAAAAAAAAAAAAAAAAAAAAAAAAAAAAAAAAAAAAAAAAAAAAAAAAGAAAGTGAGGAGAAAAGCCTAGAGCATAGAAAAGGCAAGAGAAAAGGGAAAAGGTGCCCCATGAATTGTCTAGTAGGGTATCTGCTGTCTGCTCCTCTTCCCTGAGTAGTACTATGTCCCCCATTCTGAGTGAGTCATCTTTCCAGGCTTGGAGGGATGATTATGAAGAGGATTTAGGGTCCTCAGAAAAACAGAGCCAAGGATGAGACATAAAGTGTGGGATTTATGCCCCAAATCCATTAACTCCCACACCCAGTCATGCAGATGTGTGTGAGCCTGCTAAGAACCTGTCTGCCGTTACCATTCTATACTCCTATGCTACCTTTCCCAGCTCTGACAAGACCTCACATATCACTTTTTTTTTTTTTTTTTTTTTGTCTTTTTGAGACAGGGTCTCACTATGCAGTTCAGGCTGGCCTCGAGCTCACTTTGTAGCTCAGGCTGGTCTCGAACTCACAACAATCCTCCTGTCTCAGCCTCCCAAGTGCTGGGATTACAGGCCTGCGCCACCATGCCCGGCCTCACATATCACTTTTGTCCTTACCTCTCCAAGCTGGTTTGTATATGGGTTCCTAAGGGTGGATACACGAGTCCCAAGGGATGTAAGGAACTTGTAGCTGGTGGCTTGTTTTTGTCTAGGAGGAGTGGAAGCCCTGTTTCTCCAAAGCTTTTCATCCATCTCTGCCATTATGAAGGCCCAACCCTCATCTGTAGGGGTTTTCTCCTGCAACTGTCTCTGTCATAGCCTCTGCCACCCTCATTCTGACAGTCCCTTCTCCCTCCACCCCACCTCTCAAGTCTGGATTAGGGAATATCTACTGTGGGTCCCTCCTCATTCTGCTCCTCTGAGTCTCAGCTTCCTGCTGCTGGTGGTTGTCTGTGTGATGGGACACTGACATGAGTGCCAAGGGTGGGCAGGAGGGGAGAAGAAAATCACGGGGGTGCCGTGGTGAGGCAGTGCTGGGGTGATGGCGAGAACCATACTCAGAGCAACGGTGGATGTGGTTATGGGACAACAGTGAGGGTCATGACAGTGGCACTGCTGTCACCAGCAAGTGGGGCCAAAAGCATTGGGGTCACTGTGAGGACTAAATGACACAAAGCACATAAAGGTATCCTTCTCAATGCTGGCACAGGCAGGACTTGGTAAATCTTAGTTCTGGTCATCCCACCCACCTCATCAGACTCCAAATTACGGAAAGACCTGGCTACTTTAAGAATACATTCAGCAAGTTCATCTCAGACCTTGGAGCTAACATCCAGGGCCTGACTTCCACGGGTGAGGTGGCCTATAGAGGGTTCTCCGGTTGGGTGGAGCTGGGTGGGATACTGACTCCTGAGTTCAATTTCCCATTTTCTCCAGGTAGCAGATTGCGAGACGCTACAAATTACGTGAAAGCTGAGGTGGAAGATCACAGGCAGAAACTGAGGGCAGGTGAGTGAGAGCTCCCAGGCTCCATAGTGCGGGGAGAATGGACGTGGAACAGCTGCCAGGTGCTGAGGCAGTTTCCTTTCCAGGCTGCAGTTCAAATCAGAAGATGATTTTTCTGCAGAGAATCCTGGAGGAAAAGGGGCAGCAATTCAAAGTAGAGCCGATGGCTATGCTGTTGCATCTGGGCATGGTGTGTTGGGAGCTCACGGCTCCTGGGCTGGGCCCTGGGCAGGTCACCTATAGAAGCTCACTAAGCAGAGGCCGTACCTAGAACACCATGTCCGTGCCCATCTCTGTGTGTCCCAGATCAGCCTTAGACGTTCCTGTAAGTCTAGCAGCTGCCAAGGAGTGGGAAATCCCTAAGGCACACCTGGTTGATCTCAACAGCAATGGTGAGGAAGGTTTGGAGTGTGGCTGGTATTAGTTTCCACGGCCCACTGAGCAGCTCCCAGCCTTTTCTCCTTCCCCTCCGCCTTCAGGTTCCAAAAGGTCCTATTGCTTCCATAACTGGGTGAAGCATGAAAGTAGCTGCTCCAGGGTCTGTCAGTGTAAGATGACTTGGCCCAGGGGTGACAAGTACTACCAGCTGGTGAATGCCCACCTAATGGCTCTCAACTCCCTGGAGGAACGGGGGGGGGCTTGCTTTTTAGCTCCCCAAAACATGGACCTGCTAGGGAAATTGTTATCAGTCTTGGCTATTCTTTGGAATCATCTTGGAAGCCTTACAAACCACTGTCATTTGAACTAATGCCCTCAGAGATTTAATTGGCCTGGCTTTGGGATAAATATGCAAACACCTCAACTCACTGCTATGGACTTTGTTGAGATAGAGAGAAGTCATTGTCTATCACAAATCCAGGATTTTTTCCAGGGACTCACAGGCTCTTCCTCCACCTGGACAGGCCTTGGTGACCCTAATATAGTAGTATGAAAATGGATAAATGGCATAAAACTAATTTTAAGTGAATACACTATAGCTTTCTGCATCCGATACCCTCCATCAAATCTGCCCTCAGAGATCTGACCTGTAGCACCTCTTACCCAGACCTAAATTCTGTTCCGTCTATTCTTCCTAGCTGGCTGTTGCCCTTTCCCTCAGGTGATAGATGCCAAGCCAGCAGACAACTGACATGGCCACCAAGTGGTTGGAGGAGAGGACTGGGACTGCACCCGGATAGATGGCAGGTGGAATGACAATGTCTACCAGAGGGCTATGAGACCAGCCTGGGCAAGACTAAGAAGAAGTCACTTCTGTTAGACTCCTCAGCCACCCAAGTGGCAGTGGAAGGGTTTTTTTCCCCCTGGATACCCTTAGCAAGACCTCTCTCGGAGTGCCATAAATCTTTGGAGACTGGAAGCTCTGCTATTGTTCTGAATTTTTTCCTCCTTTATTTTTTTTCTTCCTTAACTTTAAAAAGACTATATATAGAGGGCTGGGGAAATAGCTTGACAGCATAAGCATCTGCTTGGCAAGTGCAAGGTCCTGAGTTTGATCCCTGGTACAGCACGCCATGCTGACCCCAGAACCCTGTGCATGCCATGCCAGCCATCAAAACCAGACGTGGTGGCACATGCCTAGAATCCCAGCACCAGAGAGGCCAAGACAGGAGGATCACTATGAGTCTGAACTACGTAGTGAGATCCTGTACGAAAACAAGTTCCTAAGATTCTTTTTCCTCACCTTCTAAAATAAACTTTATTGAAGAATTGCTTTTACACAATCAAATGTGACCATTCAAAGAATAGGGATGACTTCTGACAAACAAATACATAAGTAAAAATCACCCTGAAAGGTTTCTCATTCTCCTTTTCAGTCTAACTGCCTCCATACGCTCAACCACATAATGACTTGCCCTTTCACCACTGATCATTTTTTCCTATTCTAGAATTTCATGCAGAGGAAATCATTCAGCACATATATTTTTTGAGGCCTTATGTTTGATGTGGCATGATTTATGACAACCTAAAAAAAGAGTTGAGAAATAAAACAAGACCTTGGAAATCTTTTCCTTTTTATGAAAAGAACATTTTCTTCTCATACAGAAATCTTTAAAAAATTATTTATTAGTACTTACCTTCAGTGCATAATGAATACATTTATTATGGGGAGTTGGTACACGTACAAAATACCTCTTTATCTTCTTTCACCCTTCCATCCTCTACCCCTTTCCTCTTTCCGTGTTCCTTCCAAATCTGCTCAAAAGTTATCTCATTTGAAAAAGCTTTGTTTTCATCATCTTTTTCCCTTCCCTTCCTCTTCCTTCCCTCCATATCTTGTTCTCTGACTCAACTAAAAAGGATCTCCCTATTTCCTACTTATCTATTTTGTTCTCATATAATATTTAAGCTCATATATGTCTTATTTCACTTAACATTATGTTCTCAAGTTGCATCTCCTTACATACAAGTGTCTCAAGTTTATCTTTCTTTAAAGTTTATCTTTCTTTATGGCAGAGTACTACTTAACTATGTATCAGTACCACATATCTTCATCCACTCATCTCTCGAGGGGCATCTACACCTCAAAAAAACTAGAAGTAGAAATTCTACTTGAACTAGCTATTCCCCTTCTAGATATCTTCCTAAAAGAGTTACATTCATCATATTACACAGATGTACCCATACAAATTTTTATAGAAGCACCATTGATTAACAGATAGATTTTGAACATGTTATATAGAAATGTTTTCTGTCACTTAAAGTGTAAATTTAGGATGACCAAGAAAGGCAGGGCTGGGGAGACAGCTCAGTGGCATAAGTGCCTGCCTGGCATGCGCGAGATCCTGAGTTTGATTCACAGTACTGGAAAAAAAGGGCAATTGTCCCACTTCTCTGAAGACCTACAGTTACTGAAGTAGTTAAGGTCCCTAGGTATATTGGTTAGCTCTTGCTGTGTAATCATTTCAAAGCTCAGCGTTTACAAGTAAATGTAGATCGATCAGAGCTGTAAAAAGAATGACAGCAGTACTGGAGGTAGTCAGCCACAGGGGTCTCAGGAATCTTATCTGTCTGAGTTCCAAACTGAGCAAGCACAGCATACTTATTAAGAAACCTAGAAAGTACAAATCGTTAATAACAGACAATGTACGAGAAGCCCTCTAAATGAGGAGATCCTGGTCAGTGACATAGTGCAATTATCTTAAGATTTTAAAGTACACAGGATTTCCTCCTCTGATCTCTTAAGACAGTTCTGAGAAAACAAATAGGATTGTTCTGTCCTGACAGTTAAACATCCTATTTTTAGGCCGGGCGTGGTGGCGCATGCCTGTAATCCCAGCACTAGGGAGGCTGAGGCAGGAGGATTGTTGTGAGTTCGAGACCAGCCTGAGCTACAAAGTGAGCTTAAGGCCAGCCTGAACTGCACAGTGAGACCCTGTCTCAAAAAAGACAAAAAAAAAAAAAAAAAAAAAAAAATCCTATTTTTAGGATGTAAAAGTAAAACATCCTATTCTTCATTTTCCCCAAACTTCATCCTCAAAGATCTGTCATGAATTATGCACCAAATAAGCATTTATTAGTGCTTAGGTGGTTTTCTGATATATTCAGGTTTGGCTCATTCAAGTATCTGATAAGCTACGAGTTGACCATTTGCTATAGATTTACTACTCTGGGGTAGCTTCTCTTCCACAGCTGACATTTAACTAGCTATAGAGGACAATGGGGATGACTGAGCCACATTAGGCTAGTGACATAGTGGCTGAAGGGGTTCCAAGACAGTAACCGGAGGAATGCAAGGACTCCAGAGTCTTAGGCTTGAAACTAGCCATCATTTCTGCTACGTTTTGTGATTTAAAGCAGATCCAAAGGAATAGAAAAATAGACTCCTGTCCGGCACCGCTCCCGTCCCGCGGAAGAAGACACTCAGACACTCAGCAACGGGTTCAGCAAGCCTTTATCGAGTGGGATGCAAGCCTCTACATGCGTCCGCTACCCGCGGCTCCTGCCATGCAAGCATGGCGGATTTCCTGATACAAGAAGCTATATAGATTTCACAAACCAATCACAATTATACACGTGTTTAAATGGCATTGGTAGGATCATAAAACGGCGGGCTTTTCTCTGGATAGGAGGGGCCCAGGCACAGCAACAAGAACCCGGAAGCCGGATATGGGCGCCATCTTGGCAGACACGATGGGCGGGGGAGCGAGGAGCGGTCGCCATCTTGGAATGGCTCCCGACAGACTCCATCTTTGATGGAAGATATAACAAGTCATACTGTGTAAAAAGAGAAGTAGAGATTGCTAGTTTTTAAATAAATCTAGCATCCTAGGAGAAATAATGAGCTATTAAGTCATCTGGCATCACAAGAGACCTAGAACAGCAAAAAAAGAGATCTGATTAAGCTGTTAAATTATACTACAAAGCTTCAGTGATAAAATCAGCATAGGACTGGCAAAAACAAATAAAAACAAACAAACAAAAAGCAAAACAGACCTGATGGTCAATGGAACAGAGTAGAAGATGCAGACACAACTACAAATGCACTCCTCCATCTTACCTCTAGTAAAAGGGGCCAAACATGTTCATTGGAAGAAAGATAGCTTCTTCAATAAATGGCGCTGGAAAAATTGGCTCTATACATGCCGAAGACTAAAACTAGACCTATGTTTATCTCTATGCACTAAACTAAAGTCAAAATGGACCAAAGATCTAAATATTAAAACAAAAACACTAAATGTACTGGAAGAGAAAATAGGTAGCAATCTTGAGTAGGCAGAGTTCATGAACCAAAGCTAAGCTGCATGGCAAATACTTTAAAGAAGTAACAACTGGTATCTCATTTTATTAAAAACTTTTTGCATAGCAAAAGAAATCACCAGTAGAGTGAAAAGAAAACCTATGAATTGGGAAAAAAAATTAGTTAACTGTCTCTCAGATGAAGAATTTATATCTAGGACATATAAAGAATTGAAAAAAAAATTAGATCTCCCGAATTCAAAGCCCTAATCCCAAAAAGGGGCATCTGAGATGAATACATACTTCTCAGATGCAATGTAAATGGCAAATATATATGAAAAAATGTTCAAAATCACTGGTCATTCGAAAGATGCAAATTAAAACAACACTGAGATTTCACCTCACACCAGAAAGAACAGTTATCTTTTAAGAAATTAATCAATAATGAATGTTAGAGGGGTTATGGGGAAAAAGCAACCCTTCTCCATTGTTGGTGAGAGTGCAGACTGCTGTAACTACTGTGGAAATCAGAATGAAGATTCTTCAAAAACTTAGGATCGGATTCAACTCAGCTATTCTCCTTCTGGGTGTTTTTCCAGAACTGAAAACATCATACCACAGCAGTTAATGTGCATCCATGTTTATAGCAGTGCAATCTGTCACAGCTAAATCCTGGAAACAACCCAGATACCCATCAACTGAGGAATGGATAAAAAACATGTGGTCTTTTTACACAGTAGAGTGCTACCCGCCTAAAAAGGAAGATAAACTTAAGGCTTTTATAGGTAAATGGACGCAACTAGAGACCATACTCATAAATGCAATAAATCAGACTCACATGTGTAGACACTGCATTATCTTCCTAGTGTGAGAAACTGAAAGAGTGAATGAGATCCAAAGGGTAAAATAGATATTGTGAAAGGGAAAGAAGCTGCTCAAAAGGAAAGAACAACTGGGATGAGAGAAAGGAGTAAAGAAGGAAGAGGAAAAAAAAAAAAAAAAAAAAAAAAAAAAAAAAAAAAAAAAAAAAAAAAAAAAAAAAAAAAAAAAAAAAATATATATATATATATATATATATATATATACATACACATAGATAGCTAAGATAATTGTACTATTAATTTTTATCAGTTCATTGAAAGGAATAGTTAGTGCTTATGTTGTTTGATCAATTTTCTATTTCTATGTCTGGTAATCTGAGAAATTACTTTTTAGGTAGCAATGTGCAATATAATAACTGTTGTTAATATTCTACCATCTTGTTTTGAAATTCTGTATCATTTTTATTGTTTTATTTTGTTTTTGGTACTGGCAACTGAACTCAAGAGCTTGGACTTGCCTGGCGGGTGCTTGGATCTTCACCATTATACTCCCAGACTCTGTGAGGTCAATTTTTTTTTTTTTTTTTTTTTGCGGAAACGGGGATTGAACTCATGCCCTTGCGCATGGCAGGGAGGTAGGTGCTTATTCCACTGAGCCATCTCCCCAGCCCCCGTGAGGTCAAGTTTTAAAGATGCTACCTGTGACTGAGACCATATAATGCTTACCTTTCTGTGCCTGACTTCTTTCATTTAATAATGATTTCTAATTTGTTCCATGTTGTTGATAGTGACAAGATTTTTGCAGTGAGCAATATTCTGTGCAGAGGTACCAGTTTCCTTTAGTCATCAGTTGATAGCCATGTTGGTAGTTTCCATTTCTGGGCCATTGATAATAAGCACTGCAATAAGCAGGAGAGTGCATGGATTTCTTCAGAATACTGACTCTATTTGTTCTGTTCAATGATGGGATATGGCAGTTCTATTTTCAATATTTTCTTTTCCACGATAGCTGCACTAAATTACATTCCCACCAACAAGGCACAAGCGTTCCCTTTTCTCTGTTTCTTTGCCAACATGACTTCCTCATTTTTAACATCTGTCAAGGGGGAGCTGGACTAGAAGGGAGCAGCATGCACTCTGCTCTGCTCTGTCCCCCCATCACTTCCTGCCTCTGAATTTCCCAGAATTGTTGGCGTCCCTGTCATTGCACCCACCCCCAGGCCCCTTCTTCACTCATGCTCAGGCCCAGGGCGAGTCCCCAACGCCTGAACATCCTCCAGGACCTCAGCTGTCAACCTTTCTAGCGCTGGTGTCTCGCTCCTCACTCCATTCAGAGCGAAGACACAGGGTGACAGAATCTATAATTTCCAGGCCAGAACGTGGAAAGGGGCAGGAGGCAGGAAAGGCACAAACTCTTATTGAGCATCAACTCTGCAATGGGGATTGCCCCAACACTTGCCTTACATTTGACTTCCACAAGCCCCTTGGTAGGCATTCTGGATGACAAACTACTGCAAAAATAATTTTGACTATCTGGACCCCTGGTAAGGTCTCAGGAACCTCCAGAGTCTACAGTGCATACACGGAAAACTCCTGCTATAAAATAACTATTATTTTGTAGTGACCTTGTATCTAGCCACAGTGACAAACCCTCTTATTAATTCTAGAAGGCTTTTAAAGAATTAAGCTTGTTGCATGTTAAGGTGTCAATATAACATAAAGCACAGAGAAAACTTTGTGCTTGCCAGGCAGGCACTTAAGTTGCTGAATGATCTCCCAGGCCCTGGGCTTATTCTTGATTGTCACTCCTTTAAGTCTCTTGTCCAAGGGGCTTTGCCAGATGGCTCAGTTGTTTAAAGCGCCATTTGGGTAATGCAGTCAGGTGCATAGGACTGCGGTTTGAGTCTCAGCTCCAGAAGCTGCACAAAACCTGCCCTTAAGGCAGCATGAAGTAGCCAATAAAAAAAAAAAACCTCCTTCTCAAAGTTTTGGGCCGGCCAAATAGCTCAGTGGAATAAAGCTCCTCCAAGTAGGCACAGGGGCCAGGGATTTGATCCCCAGGCCTGCCGTGCTGGCCCTGCCTCCAGGGCCCAATGAGATGGCAATTGAGACTGGGCATGGTTGTGCGTGCCTGTAATCCCAGTTCTTAGGGGGCTGTAAACAGATGGATCACTACGAGTCTGATCTAGTAGTGAGACCCTAAATACCCTGTAGACCTTTCCCTTAAAAATAAACAAAAAACTTATCCAACACATAAACAAATTCTGACAACTCTACCTTTAAAATATTTCTAGAATATAAATCCTTTTTGCCATTCCATCTGTTACCCTGATTGAGCCATCGCTCACGTCATCTAGAATATTGCAATAACCTGCTATGTCTTTGTGCTGGATTGAGTGTGTCACCCAAAACCGTTGCCCTTCATATGTGTCACCACACTTCAGGCTGAAGAATCCTGCTATTCATGAGCCTCATCATGTAACTCCTCTGTGAAGACTTTCCCAGGTCCCTGGATGTCATGGCACAAGCCTGCAATCCCAGCCCTCGGGAAGCCAAGGCAGGGGGACCGACACTGAAAACCAGCTTGAACTACACAGCACGACCCTGTGTATAAACAAGAAAAAACACCCAGACACATCCCATCTCAAGACATAAAAAAAAAAAACTTTCCAAAATCTTTCTAGCGTAGAGGCAAGGAACTTAGCGTAAGGCAAGGCCTTCATAAGGCCTTTGAGGATGCAGATAATCCACACTCACTTGACTCTTGGAACTCAAATACTGCTCCTTTGTCCTGCTCTCTCCACGCCAGCCACACTAATGACCAAATATATATTACTCAGGTGCTACAAGAAGTGAAGTATAGATTTATTCTGACACAGAGGGAGTTTATGTCACATTAATTTTTTAAAGCAAGGTATGGACATAATCCTACATATTTACATATAATATATAAACTACGAAGTTTCGGTTTGTATCTATACAGTCTAGTCCTTTTTGAAAAAGATGTGTGGATGGCTACTTCATGGTGGCCAGGAAACATGGAGAGAAAAGAATTTCAGGGAAATTCTCTTTAGGGGCAGGCAGGGCTCATGGGATGAACTGGAAGCCCATTTGTGAAAACAGTAAATGTGCAGAGGGTCAGACCAGGGTGTTGGCAGTACTACATTTGATTCTGTATTAGTTAGTTTTCCTTGGCCGTGACAAAGTACTTGAAACAATCATTTTATAAGAAAGAAAGGTTTATTTTGGTTCATGATGTTTCAGGCTGCAGTCCACGGTCACTTGGCCCAACTGTGGCAGTGGTGTCCTTACTATATCATGGCAAGAATGTGCAGCAGAAACAGCTGCTCATTTCATGGTGGCCAGGAAACATGGAGAGAAAAGAAGGGGCTGTGGTCCAAGTAGCCCCTTCAAGGACATGCTGCCAATGACCTGGCCTCCTCCTGCTAAGACTCACCACCTCCCAACACTGCCATGTGCTGGGCATGAAGGCTGCAGTGCACGGACCTTTGGGGGACATTTAGGAGCCAAGTGATAACAGAGTGCTGGCTGTCTCATCCACTAGCATTGCGATGTTAGCTAAGTCATGCAATAGCTTTGAGCCTTTGTGCACCACCCAAGATGCCTTCCCAAGTAACTGTTTCCCAAACAGTTGTGTAAGGCAAGTGGCCTTATGCAATTTTTCCATCACAGATTTTCCATCACAGATTTGATATTCAATAAAAGTCTGTTCCTCTTCCTGACCCCTCACCTCCAACTGTTACCAAGAAATCCTAATCCATATTATTCTTTTTTCTTCTTCCCTGGTCTGAAATTACTGATTGAGTTTTATTTTTTTATATGACCATCTTCATTTCAACGTCCTCTTTTAAAAATCATTATTAGTACACATTATGTATTTGCAGTGCATAATGACTACACTCCTTATGGGCAATGGGTACACATACACAACACACTTTCTTTTTTCAGCTCCCTCTCCCCTGCCCTCCATCTCCTCCTTGCTCATCCTCTCATTTGCGAAAGATTTGGCTCCCTATTTTCCTTTATATATACCTTATTTTGCTCTTTATATTTTTGCTTTCTTTTTTTTTCTTTGTACTAGAAATTGAATTCAGGACCTTGTGCTTGCCAGGCAGGCTTGTGCCCTGAGCTGTATCTCTGGTCCTATTTGGTTTTCTTATGTGAGAGAAACCATATAATATTTAAGCTTGTCTGGTTTATTTTACTTAACATTGTGGTTTCCAGGTGCATCCCTTTTCTTACAAATGACCCAGGTTTGTACTTCTTTATGGCAGAGTAGTACTCTATTATGCATGAATACCATATTCTTTATCCATTCATCTGTTGATGGACGTAAGGGTGATTGCCCAAATTTAACTATCACGAATTGTGCTGCTATAAACATGGACATGGACGTATCACTGTACTATGATGTATTCAACTCCTCTGGGAAGACATCTAGAAGGGAAATACCTGAAAATACATACGGAATTTCTAGTTTTAGTTCTTTGAGAAGTCCCCGTACTGATTTCCATAGTGATTGTATTAGTTTGCATTCCCAGAAACAAGGTAGAAGGGTCTGTTTCTTCTCCTGTAGCTTCACCAGCGTTTGTTATTTGGTTGCTAGATGAGAGTCTTTCTGCAGTAAAAGGGAATCTCAGAGTTATTTTAATTTTCAGTTCTCTCATGGACAGAGATGCTGAACAGCTTTTCATGTATTTGTTGCCCATTTGTACTTCTTTTGAGAAGGGTCTATTTCAGTTACACAGTTTTGATTGGGTCTTGTATTTTGGCAGGTCTATTTTGGAGTTCTTTATATTATAGGATTCTGTATGAGTCCTTTGAGTAAGAGCTAGACACAGTTTTTCTCTTTCTTTAGGTTGTCTCTTTACTCTGTTTGTTGTTTCCCTTGTTTTATAGGCGCTTTTCCATTTGATAATATCCCACTTACTGATTTTTGCTGTTATTATTGTGCCATTGAGTTTCTATTTAGAAAGTCCTTACCTAAGGCTGAGGAGATAGCTCAGAGACATAAGTGCCTGCTTGGCAAGTGTAAGGTCCTGAGTTCAATCTCCAGTATCAAAAAAAAAAAAAAAAAAAAAAAAAGTGGGAGGGGTGGAGGTGGTCTTTGTCTAAACTCATGCTTTCAAGAGTTTTATCTATTTTATCTTCTATCAGATTATCTTTTAGTATTTACATCTCTTTGAGGGATGGTGAGATAGCTCAGTGGACTAAGCGCCTGCTTAGGCAAGCACAGGGGCTGTGGTTCAAGCCCTGGCACCACATGCCATACCGGCCTTGCCCTGGGTGTGTCGAGCCAGCCACAGAGACTGGCCATGTTGGCACATGCCTGTGATCCCAGTGCTGGGGAGGCTGAAAACAGGAGGATCACTATAAGTCTGGGCTGCGTAGTAAGACCCTACACCAAATACATAAATGCAAATAAATAACTAACTAAAAATTTAGATTTTTGATTCATTTTTATTTTGGTTCAGCATGTGATTAGAGATATGGGTCCAGATTCAATCCACATATGGATGCACAATTGTCCCAGCACCTTTTTTTTTTTGAGCAGGGGCTAGCTCAGTCCTCCCTGGGGGCAGGACTGGCACGGCATGTAGTGCCAGGTATCAAACCACGGTCCCTGCACTTTGCCTAAGCTTGCCTAAGCAGGTGCCTTAGACTGCGGAGCTATCTTGCCAGCCCTGCAGCACAATTTCTTAATGAGGCTGTTCTTTCCTTCAGTCTATCTCTTTGGCTCTTTTGTCCAAGTTCAGATAACTGGATATAACTAGAGTTTTTAGGCTTGTGGGTTAGCTCAGTTGTTTAAATGCCTGCTCTGGCAAACCCAGTCAGGTGCAGGGGGCTGCGGTTTGATTCCCCAGACATTCCCTTAAGGCGGCCTGAGCCTCCCCCCCCGCAAAGAAAAATCCGTAAGTGGAGTTGTTTTTGTATCCTCTACTGTGTTCCGTTGAGCCACGTGTCTGTTTTTGTGTCAGTAGCATATTGCTTTTTCCACTGTAGCTTTATATTATAACTTGAAATCTAGAATTGTGAGGCCTCATGCTTTCTTTTTATCACCCAGGATTACTTTTTCTATTCTGGGTCTCCTATGGTTCTATATGAATTTTAGGATTGCTTTTTTACTCCAGTTCTGTGAGGAATGTTCTTGACATTTTTTTTGGGGTGGGGGGAATTACATTAACACAGACATCAATTATAGAACTGTTATATAACTATATTTTGAATATATATTGGTTTTGCCTATCTAGGAATAGGACATCTTTCTATTTTTAAAATGTTCTCTTTAGGGCCAGGGAGATAGCTCAGTAGAATAGCGCTTGCCTGGCAAGTGCAAGGTCCTGAGTTCAATCCCCAGTACCGCCAAAAATAAATAAATAAATAATCCTCTTTAATCTCCTTTTTTGCAGGACTGTAGGGGTTGTTTTTTAGTACTGTAGTTTGTTATAGAAGTCTGTTACCTCCTTGGATAGACTAATTCCTAAGTATTTAATTTTTCTTGATTGTATTATGAATGGTAATGTTTTCCTAATTTCTTTCTCAGTGAGTTCACTGTTGGTGAACTGGAATGCTATTGATTTTTGTGTGTTCTTTTTGTGTCTTGATATGTTACTAAACTTGCTTATTAATTCTAGGAGTCTTGGCTGGGCATGGCAGTCCTATGGATGCTTTGAGCTCACTAGTTTCTCCAGCAAGCCAACATCATTATGTTTCCTACTCTGCCAAAGATATTCAAAATTTTCATATATGGAGCTGCTAGATTCCTTACATGTCACAAATGGTGAACTGAGATAATGAATTGCATCTACATGGCAAACTGGTTCAAACAATTCACACCAAAGATTATCAGTAATTCCCACGGGCAATCTTAAGTCTCACCAAATTATACAGGTAAATGCAGGAACCCCTAAATCTATTAAAGCATTTCATCATTATAATGCTGTTACTCTAGTCCCACTTCTGGTACCAAAATCTGTATCAGTATTTTACTAGAGATACAGATATAACACAAAACACACAAATATATAAGAAATTACAAGAGTGGCTTGTGATGGTCACTCAGAGAGTTGGAAGAGGAAGCGTGAACAGGGTGTCTCCCCACTGGAGACTGAAAGTTTCAGTTCCAGGCCTGGAGTTAACCACAGTGTCCAAGCAAGTCTGTATTAGGGTCCTAATGCATCTGCAATGGAAGGCTGAAGAATCCAGAAGGCTGAAGAACCTGAGGTGGAAGCTAAAGAGAATTTTCTAGAAGCCATGAGATTGACAGCCAAGCTGAAGGCAAAGATTAGAGCTCCTCCAAGGAATGAAAACAGATCCATCCTTCATACTATTTAGGGGATGAGCTGCCCTAGAGCATATAGCTGCTGAGCAAATTTTTTTCCTACATTTTATTTTTAATTTTAATTTTTAATTATTTTATTTTACTTTTGGAATTGGGGATTGAATTCAGGCCCTTGTACTTGCCAGGGAAGCACTTATTCCACTGAGCCATCTCCCAGGCCCTTTATTTATTTATTTTTACAATTTTTTTATTTTTATTTTTTCAAAATCAAAAAACACATTCATTTAATTAGGATTCTCAAAGTAGGAAGAGGTAGGCAATAAATACTTAAATATTTAAAATTTCTGAACTTAGTTGAACTTATAAAGAAAAATGAACCTTTTGCAAAAGAAATTTGAATAAAGTCATGCCCAGATACACAAAAATGAAATTGTCCAAAACTTATTATAAAGAAAAAAATCATTAAAGCATGTACATTAAAAAGTTAGCTATGGAAGAACAAAATTAAATAGTATCTTATTCCACATGAGAAAGAAAAAAAAGAGCAAATATGTGAGAAACTACACTAATTAAAGTACTTAGTTGTTTTTTTTGTTTTTCTTGTCTTTTTTTTTGGCAGAACTAGGATTGAACTCAGGCCCTTGCTTTTGCCAGGGAAGTGCTTATTCTGCTGAGTCATCTCCCCAGCCCCTAAAGTACTGAAAGAAAGGAAAAAAACAGATCTGTTCTCTTTGAATTTTTTTTTACGATGTCTTTTAGATAAATTGTAATTCAAAGATATAGTATAAACCTTAAAACAAAAATTAAGATTAAGCAATATTCAGAAAATTAAATGCTAATTAATTAAAAATTAAATGTTTCAAAACATTTGAACTAAGAAAAAGTTTTCATGATAGTAAAGAAGTACAAAGAATAAAACATAAGATAAATACTGGAATAACAAATAAATGACCTTCACTTCTGACAGTTTGGGGATAGGATATCGCAAAGTTCTAGTGTGTTGTGGACATGGATAATGACTGTGACACTTACTGGTGGCCAGGTGTCACTTGTGGGACGAGCTACAGCTATTTCCTTGAAATCCCCACCCTGTAGACCCGTAAGGAATCTTGACCCATAGGGTGGAAGAGAAGTCCATTTGTAGAGTGTGCTGATGGAAATACTTTGCTGCTGTACACAAAAGAATAACTGAAAGACTAGTGTTGTATACCTCTTATTCTCCGGTGTTTAATTGTTTGTCCTATTTGGTGGGTTCTTTCCACTCTCATTCTGGGGTTGTGATCATTTTGCTCCCTCTCTAGAACATCACTTAGTAGTCTGTGTAGGCTTGGCTTTGTCATTATGAAGTTCTTTAGATGTTCTTTGTCATGGAAGTATTTTACTTCTCCATTATACTTGATTGTTTGTTTTGTTTTTTTGTCTTTTTGAGACAGGGTCTCACTATGCAGTTCAGGCTGGCCTCAAGCTCACTTTGTAGCTCAGGCTGGTCTCAAACTCACAACAATCCTCCTGCCTCAGCCTCCTGAGTGCTGGGATTACAGGCATGTGCCACCATGACCGGCTTCTCCATTATACTTGAAAGAGAGTTTGCAGGGTATATCAGTCTGGGTTGGAATTTGTTTTCTTGCAAGACTTGAAGTACTTTGCTCCATGCTTTTCCTGACTTGATGGTTTGTGAAGAGAAATCTGCCATTATTCTGATGGGTTTTCCTTTAAATGTGATCTGTTTCTTTTCTTTAGCAGCTTTTAGTATACTGTTCCTTTGCTGTATTTCTGGCATCTTGATTATTATACGTCTGGGAGTGGTTTTAATTGGGTTGATGTTATTTAGAGTTCTATATGCTTTGGTTACCTGAATGTCAGATTGTTGCCCCATATTTGGGAAGTTTTCTGCTATTACTTCTGCCCATATTCCTTTTGTATCATTTGTATTGACTCCTTCTTTCTCATTGATGCCTATTAGTCTCACATTGTTCATCTTGGTATCGTCTTGCAGGTGTTGAATTGTTTTTTCCTGCATCCCAGTTGTTTTTAAGAGATCTTTGCTTACTTTTTCACTACCTACAATGGTGTCCTTAAGGTCAGAAAGTCTAGTTTCACTTTCACTCCAGCTTGTGATTGAAGTTTTCATTTCCTGTATATCACTTTGGATCTGTTTCATACGTTCTATTTCTTTCCTATGTTGCTTATCAGGGGTTCCATCATTTTTATATTCTGCTCTATTTTTTATCAGTGTATTCTTTCGAAACACTTAGTACTTCTTTGGTTATAGTTTTCACTGCTTGTTTTAATTCAGAAATTATTTCTGATCTGATTTCTTCTATGCCTTTCTGCAGTTGTTTCTTTACTTCCAACGCTATTATTTCAGAGATTTCAGGTGTGTGATTTCCAATTTCCTCTATGCTAGTGTCTTCTGCATTTGTACCGGGTGGACATGGGGCCTGAGACTGCTTTTTGTTCCTTCTCTTTGTCATTTTGTGTACTTTTGACTTTTGGTGTAGAGCTTAGTTAGGGTTATTACCTTAGCACCAGGTCCAGATCTAGGAAGTTAAAGACTCCTCCAGGTGGGTGTGGCTTGGGTCTGGCTGCTGTGCTCCACTTCTTCCTGCTGCAGCCTTGCAGGTGAACCTTTTGTGTCAGTCTGGCAAAATGTTCTGCTCCTTAATCAGTTGGGTGGGTCTTGCCTCTAACCTCTTTAAGGGGAGTTTTGCCGTAGGGTTCCACACTGGGCCTGTGGTCTGGGTCTATTCGGGATATGGCGGCCTGGGTGGTCTCACTCACAGCCCGGCCTGCGCTCCATGGTCGTCTTCCGTGCCCTGGGTTGCGCGCTGCTTGTTGTGTGTTATAAGGAGGAGACTCAATGAATAGAGCTCCAGAGATCCCCTACATTTTATTTTTTAATTAGATTGTACCTGTACATGATATAACTTCTCATTCTTCTACTCTCCCTCCAACCTGTCCTCTTATCCCCATTTACAAAACTTCATTTCCATTTTTTTTCCTTTTTTTTTTTACTTTCTCTTTCTCTCCTTTCCCAATCTCTTCTTAATTCTTTTTTTTTTTTTTTTTTTTTTTTTTTTTTTTTTTTTTTTTTTTTTTTTTTTTTTTGTCTTTTTGAGACAGGGTCTCACTATGCAGTTCAGGCTGGCTTTAAGCTCACTTTGTAGCTCAGGCTGGTCTCGAACTCACAACAATCCTCCTGCCTCAGCCTCCCAAGTGCTGGGATTACAAGCATGCGCCACCACGCCCGGCTTCTTCTTAATTCTTAATCTCTTCTTCTTGATGCTTAATTAGTTAAGAATGTCTCAAGTTTATGTTTATCCTTTAAGGAAGAGTAATATATATGTATATATTCTTTATCCATTCACCAGTTGAACATTTGTGCTCTTTCTAAGATTTGACTATTACAAACTGTACTGCTATAAATATGTGTATGTATATAGCACTGTAGTATGATGTTTTTGATTATTTTAATAAGATGTCAAGGAGGGGAATAGGGGCTGGGGAGATAGCTCAGTGGAATAAGTGCTTCCCTGGCAAGTGCAAGGGCCTGAGTTCAATCCCTGGTTCTGCAAAAAAAAAGGAGGGGGGGCAATATCTGGGTCCAATAGGACCTATGGTCCTAGGTGTTTTGGGAATCTCCACACTGATCTCCACAGCGATTGCACCAGTTTAGCCTCTCTCTCACCTACAGTGGAGAAAGCTTCCTTCCCCACCCCCAGCCCTGCCAGAATTTGTTATCAGCTGATTACTTGGTGACGGCCATTCTTTCTGGGGTGAGGCGGCATTTCAGGCTGAGCTGATTTAGTCAAGCTCTAAACTTCTCAAGTTAACACAATGGATCAACCGTTACAATGGGGAAAGCAATCAGACCCCTGGTCTCTGGATGTGTGCGGGAAGGTAGGATCAAGCAGACCGTTGGACTAACCTCAGTGCTTTCAGATTCAGTTCCCTGTGAAATATATACTCACTGGGCCTGGCTTTTCAATACCGAGGGTGAGGCCTACGTCCTTCCCACCCTGAGCTTCTACTTTTCAAGGGGGTCTGTGTTTAGATGACACCCTGTCCATAACTGACTCCTGTGGCTGTATCACTTTTCTTGTCTGGCAAGAACATTTGTTTATTGTTTTATGTTTTACTACTTGGAATTGAATCCAAGGCCTTGCTTGTGCTAGGTAAGCAATCTCTCCCAACCACCTCTCTATAATTCCAGCCTTTAAAAAATTACTTTTTAAAAAATCTCGGATGAAATCTGGATGAGTTACCCGCGCTGGTGTCAAACTTGCAATTCTCCTGCTTCAGCCTAGCAAGTGCTTGAAGTTACAGGCATGCACCATTGAGCCCAATTTGCAATGAATCGTTTTAAAAGAATATTCTTTAATTTTAGGAAACTTCTCATTCTTATCCTCTTACTATACAAATAACCCCTTTAAGACCCTTTTCTGAAAAGGTATTTTTTTGGTTATAAAGAGATAAAATCCTTTTTCATAATCATGTAAACATTTCTAAGTTGCTTCCAGAGACAAAGAGTTTTAGGTAAATGAGAGAGAAGACCATGGAAAAGATGGTGCGATATTGGTTTGAATCCATATTCCAGTCTTTTTTTTTTTTTTTTTTTTTTTTTTTGGTGGAACCGGGAATTGAACTCAGGCCCTTGTGCTTGCCAGAAAAGCAGTTATTCCACTGAGCCATCTCCCCACCCCCATATTCCAGTCATATATTAGAAAGAATCTTCAGTTATATACTACAGAAAGTATCTGGACTTAGGTAATGATGGAGACACTTTATTATATGCAGGTGTCTCACACAGTCCACTTAGGGCTGAATTATGTCTTTCAAAAGATACATTGAATTAGCATGGTGGTCCATGCTAATGGGATCACATGCCTGCGATCCCAGAACCCTAGGAGATTGAGACAGGAGGATTCATGATTTGAGCTCCACCTGCAGCACATGCTGATTTAACGGGAGCCTGTATCAAAATATAAAGTAGAGGACTGGGACGTAGCTTGGTGTAAGTGTCCTGGTTTCAATTCTAGTACTGAAAAACAAAATGCTCATGCTGATATTCTATACTCCATTACCTCAGAATGTGACCTTCTTGGAAATGAGTCATTGCAGATGTAGCAAGTTGAATTCATGCAGGATGAGTGGGTGACCTTAACACAACCTACCACTGTCTTTCTAAGAGATGTGGAAACAAAGGAGCCGAGCACATGTAACAATAGACAGAGACTGAAGTACTAGAGTTGAAAACTAAGGAATGTCTAGGATTATGGATAAATCACTGAAAGCTAGGAAGAGGCCAGAAAGAATTATCCTCTGCAGATTTCAGAGGATACCAGAAACCTGGCTCAGTTTGCACTCTGATCTCAGACTTTGACACTCCAGAACTGTGAATCAATACGCATCTGTTTATTTAAGCCATCCTGTTTGGTGTACTTTGTTAATCAGCCTTCAGAAACCAATCAGTGACCCTAAGGTGGGGGAGTGGCTAATGCTCTGACATAGACTGGGAAGGGGAATTGGAACCTCGGAAGTATCTGTGTCTGTCCGGGTGGGAGGCGTGGCCTAACCCCGCAGATGCGTGGTGACTACTGATGACCCTAGAGACCTCACTGAGAAATACACCAGCAGATGCAGCAGTAGCTGGTGAGTTATTTGGGTTCAGAGATCCCCCAGGTCAGGATAATTGGCCGACTGAGCTTGGAACTTGGGGCAGCTTCAGCTAGCGCCATCTAGTGGTTCCCCGTGCCAGGAGGAGGCGGAGTAGACTGCAGACTGCGAAGGCTTGGAGCTGAGCTCATGCTAGCAGGAGGCACACGGAGAGGTGCAGGCCGAACAAACTGACTTCCAGCCTCACAGCCAGAGAGATCAGTCTGAACTTCAGTGGAATAAAGGTGCAGGCTGGCTGGGATTATCCACTATCCAATCATAAATTTATTTTCTGGGATTAATTAACATGGATCCAGAGCCGGGCGTGGTGGCGCATGCTTGTAATCCCAGCACTCGGGAGGCTGAGGCAGGAGGATTGTTGTGAGTTCGAGACCAGCCTGAGCTACAAAGTGAGCTTAAGGCCAGCCTGAACTGCATAGTGAGACCCTGTCTCAAAAAGACAAAAAAAAAAAAAAAAAAAAAAAAAAAAAAAAAAAAAAAAAAAAAAAAAAAA
>PVKA01027950.1:0-29954 GCA_004027165.1 Ctenomys sociabilis | reverse complement strand
CTGATTCATGCATTGTGTCATCACCATCTCTTTCCAGGAGCTGTTTGCAGAAAATGTACCAGAGAACTTAGGAGATCACCTTCTCTGAACTTGGATATAATTTAGTGGTGATTTCTAAGAGTCCCTGGATTCCTCACAGGTGCCCTTTGGCTTGAGAAGATGATAATATAACAGTTTGCTGTATTTGGCATGAAAGGAACAAACTGAATGTGCAGTGCAGTGTTTCATGTTCATCCAGAGAGGACTTGGAACCTGCAGTTCTTGTTTGCTCTGTGAACTATTTAAAAACCATCTTTGTGTTAGGTTCTCTGCCATCTGTATTGGTAAATTACAGCTCCCTGTTTTCTAATAATGATACAAATTGGGTTTTTTTAATGGTAGGCACAGTATACCTAAACAACTATCTACATAAATTGTCTCAGCACAGTGAAACTAAATTTTAAAACAAAAAGAAGCCAAAAATTCTTCCTAGAGAAAATAATGAGGTGGGAAGTCACTAGGAGGCTGCATGTTTAGTGTTAGCACCTCTTTGGTGGAAGTCATTTTCTACCTTATAAACATATATTAAGATTCCTCTGCAAATTATGCAAATTCTGAGTAGACTTTATTTATTTGTATTAAATACACCACTGGGTTTGTTGTCTCATTAAAAGCTAGTACTCATCACTTCTTGGGTGATAGATTATTTTCATTACATGTTTCCTTTTAAGGCTATTTGAAAAGTAGGGGTCATCTTTGGCTAATGAGCTTCCAGTGATCAGAACAGCATCCTCTGGTCAGATATGTTGGAACTTGATTAATTGGAAAGCTTGCCCTGCTTTTTTCTGGAGGCATCATTCATAAATCATCCCCTCTGGGTGTCAGCAAAATCCTCTACACGTTATTGCTGGGAGAGGCTCTCAGGCACCTTCATAACCACTGGAAATGAACTGTATGCCTAACATATGAAATTGTTTCTACACAACTGTGCTCACTTGGAATTAGTCAAAACAGGGAGGCCAAATGCTTTTACTTGAGGTTTGGGTAGCAAATGTTTCATGGGCGGGGGAAGTTGATAATATGAGGCACTAAATGAAAATATATGGCTGCAGAGATAGCTCAGCAGTATGAGAGCCTGTTTAGGCAAGCACAAGGACCCAAGTTCTATTCCCGATACCACATACTGTGTTAACCCTGCCCTGGGCATGCTGAGCTGACCATCAAGACCTGTTGTGCTGGTGCAGAGCTGTAGTCCCAGAACTGCGGAGGCTAAAACAGGAGGATTACTAGAGTCTGAGCTGCATAATGATACCCTGTACAAATATATAATTTTTTAAAAAAAATAACATAAAATATAAATTACCAATCAATTCTAAAATGATGATAATGACTGACACAAATCGCTAACCATGGTGAACAGGAAGGATTGACTTGAGAAATTAAAATATCATTTGGAATTTTGTTTGCTTCTTATTTTCCTGAGATGCTTTATGGCTTTGTTTTCAATAAAATCAATAGGCCTAAAAACAAGTTAATTTTTTCCATCATTGTTAGGCACTTGTATTTTCAGTGGGGAGGTTATACTCTCTAATCAGTCTTTTGGAAGCATTTTCTATTGTTATAAATGTTTGATGGAATGTTTTTTAAAAAGAAACAACTCTTGATCAATATCTCCGTGTTTAAGATTTGCTGACATCAAACCTAGTACTAAGCTGTAATTGATAGATCACTTCCTCTCCATGAGTAGAATGTAGCAATTAAAAAGAAAGAATTTTTGCTCCATTCCTGGGAGATCCCTGTGATTAGTCATTTTCCAGCTAATTAAGCAGGAGGTCAAGTTCATTATTTTAGGATAAAGTATCAAGGCAATGGTCTAGCCAAACCCAAAGCTTAGAAACTTAACATACTGTCCACAATTAAAACATTGGATTTAAAACTCAGGAGGAATGAACTAGTCACAGACCTCATGGCTTCTGAATTATTGGGGAACATAGTGCCAACTTGTTCCTCATTGTCTTGAGCTAGGAAATCTAGATGATCACACTAAAGGGATCACAGGGTTTGTCTGCTGACATTCTTACGGTGCAAGGAGGCCGGGATGATTGGAGTCCTCTGTTCCTCTGAATTGAGGTCCATCCTGCCGGTTGCCATCAAGTCACTTTGAGGTGGTGTTCCCTCTTTGAACTCTCTGTCCTTTCCAGTACAACTTGGGGTATACACAGACAAGTCATTAGCCTCCATAAACCTCAGCTTCTTATGCTGTACAGTGGGATCATACCTTTGGATCTATGTAGTCCTTGAGCTTGTTGTAAGTATTCTTTGAGACAATAGATGTCATACCGCTTCATAAAATATTGAACACTTGCTCAGCACCTAAGGTTAGGCCTTTTAAAGTAACACAGACTGAAATATTTTCTCTTTGAAATAATCTTCCAACATTATTTGATAATCAGAGATTAGTTATCATTCACACTAATAGAACAGTTTTGAAAGTGATAAAGGTTCCTGCAAGTTACCAAGGTATAGAATCTGTTTTGGGAATCTCCATTGTATTTTCTGGATAATTGCATGTGAATCTATTATGGGACCTTTCTGTCTTTATTTATGTATTGTTTTAGTCCCAAAAAGCTTTGACAAATCTGATATCAATGGACATATCTGGACTTCTACCTCCTGTTATGCAAATTTTTAGATCTATTTGGGTGCCCAAATCTTAGCTTTTTAAAGTCCATCCACAGATGGGTTTGTGTATACTGTTGCTCATTCTTCTTGCTGCTCTGTTGGTGCACAGCGACCCTCCTTTCCTGTCCTTCTTTGTAGGAGTTATTTTACTGGGCCCAGATAGAGTGGAACCGGGGATCGACCTCAGGCCCTTGAACTTGCCACTGAGCCATCTCCCAGCCCCCAGATAAAAAGTGAAATTCTACCCTTTAAAGGAAGATTTGGAGTCTCCTTTTTATTTTAAAGAGAAAAAAATAATAAAAAGGTAAAGAATTTCAAATAAAAATTTACTAAGCCCAAAAGTATAGCTGCATGGGATATAATAATGAAATTGGGTAGCATATTTCTGGTGATTCTCAATTATGTACAATTGTACCGGCAAAGTGGTGCAACATTTAAAACTTAATTTTAAATGAAAAAGCTTTCAAAAAGGAAGCTTTCAAAAGAATTCTCAAGAATTCTTTTCCTGTACCATTCTTGACTTGGGAATCCATACAGGCATTTCTATCAGACCATAAGTCCAAAAGGAATGAGTAGAGCTTCTGAAAGACAATTTGAAATTAAAAAGTTATGTTCTACTTTGAGTTGATCAAAATTAAACATGAATGTGAGATGTTGGAGCCATAAATTACATGGCAATGCATTTAGGAAAGGACAGTGGCACATTAGCCTCATTTTCTTTCAACGATTTCAAAATCTTAAGGCAAATCTAACCTAGAGTGTGAAAATCAGCAACAAACATAGCCTTGGAAAAACTACAACCTAAGTTTCCCTGAGTATATTTAATGTTTTGTGTCTCAAAAGTTGTCACTTGGATTTACATGCATTTCCTTCCACAGCTCTTCGCCATTTATGTACCACATTTTAAATGCTTTAGTTAAAGGCATGATGGGGCTGTGAGCCATGTCAAGTGCATCCTTGACACCTGTGTAAATGTTTCAGGAGAGAATTAGGGAATGGCAACATAATTAATTTTCTATTGAAGAAAGCTTAATGGATCATAGAAAGTGCCCAAATTGACATGTATAATTTCAATGCATGGCTCTTCATGCTTCCCTAAAGGTGTTAGACTAATGAGATAAGTAATGTTACAAATAGCAATTTACTTTGCTTTATTTATCCACTTTTATTATTTCATGCCCTGAATTTTCAGTTTACCAATGAAAACCTAAGGCCATTCTCAATACTTAAAAAAAAAAAAAAAAAAAAAAAACCTTTGCAAATGATAAAATAAAGTAGCATCTCTTTTTCTTAATCTATCACCATTGAGGATACTCTGGAAGCACAGTACTTAATTGACTATCTGTCTTGGGACTGATTTATTGCTTCTGTTAACCTGAAATGTTAGAATTATTGAGCAAAAAAAGTAACAACTGATTTGAATTACTTTAAAATCTCTTGAAAATGGAAGCACTATTTTAATATTAATTGACTTGAATCTTGGTAGAATAAATTTTACAAACTTCTTTTGTCCTTTTCAATATTTCTTTGTTTCTCATAGAATCAAAGGACTCACATTTTATCACATCACAATTGATAAGTATAATTTCCTTTAGTCTTTTAATAATTCAATTCAACATACTCAATTCTTTTCACCAACTCATGCCCCATCTACAACTCTTTATCCCCAATAGCATCCAACTTTTGGCTACAATTACATCACTATTATAGACCTAGTTTTCTAAAGTTCTAGAAATTTGAAAAATGAATGCATTTATACCACCCACATCGGACATATGGAACTCTAAGACAGCAGTACCTTTTTTTAAACATAGCCTCACCATGGTAGGATGACACTTTCAGGGCATTTATGATATCCTTTGGCTGTAAGCAGGTTTCAGGTCTATATGAATTACTGCTAACATTTGGGGAACCAGAAGGGGACATCTACAGGGACAGAACATGTAGGACAGGAGGGAAAGATAATTTTATACATACAGTGATTATTATTTTGGCTATTAATCAGGGTAGTTTCAGACTTTCAGCTGAGCTGACCATCTCAGCACAGAGGCACTGTACTGTGGGCACAGGTGCCCTACAGATCCACCCTCCACTGTCCCAGGGAATAGGACTGTTGAAAATTCAATCATCTAGGCCTCCTTACTGACCATGTTCCAGCCAGGCCCAACCATAGGAAGAGCTGGCAAATATCAGGACAGGGAGACAGACTCCCATTCTTGTTCTCTCCTTGTTCCACTGGCACAGTTGTACATACTCCTGATTCTGTGTTCAGGGGCTCCTGTCACTGTACTTTCCCTTGTTCCTCTGGCCTTGGTTTCCCTTTTCTGCCAGCTTCCTTTCTTCCATCCTCTAGTCCTGTTAACCTACGTAAGCAAACTCTACATTCAAGTCTCTGTCTGGACTGAATGCTTATTTTCCATAAGTGTGTGATGTCAAGGTTTTAGCATTTGTTCTGCATCACTCTTCTGTGGCTCCAGAATTACATGTTATGGAGTAGTCCCTACCTGATAGACATAACAGAACTCAATATTTAAGAGCAAACAAAAGGGAGTTAGAGAGACTTGGGTTTAATGTGCAATTAACCAACTCAACCTCTACTTTTCTCCTGTGTAAAAATGAAGATTACAACTGTATCAATATCACTGTGTTGCTTTGAAGGTTAGATGGAATAATACCAATAGAAATCTTGGAATAGTACACGATACTGTATGTGTTAAGTACATACTGAGTTCTTAACAAATGTAGCCTATTGTGGTGATAATTACACATTTCCTAGCTACAAATGCAATACTTATAGAACTTGTGCTTAGCCAGTGGTTCTGTAAAACAAAGTATTTGTGCCTTATCAGTACGGATACTAAGGCATTGTCAGAGCACTTGTGCATAAAGGATAAATGTACGGTGAGGGCAATGGGTACCACTGGGCTCAGATTTGAGTCATATCACTGCCTCTTTCCTCGTAGGTACTACTTCTAGCCCCTCTAGGATGATCTGGATGGCATGTGATGCAGTTCTTGTGTGTCTGCTAAGAGGCTACCATCTCTGCTCCGTGATAATTTGGATAACTGGTGTCACCAAGTGTTCTTTTATCTCTCTTTTAAGCATTGTGCTTCAATGCATGCTTCCTGAATGTGCCGAACTAGTTTTCTGTGAAAGCTTTATTCTTAACATAAACTGAAATTGTAACTGTTTACTTAGTAATTCTCAAAGATGTTTTTAATAATGAAGCTACAGTTTTGGTCATACAATCTACATTTTTAGGTATGTTTTCTTACTCTTTTTTTTTTTTTTTTTTTTTGGCGGAACCAGGGTTTGAACTCAGGCCCTTGCACTTGCCAGGGAAGCACTTATTCCACTTAGCCATCTCCCTGGCCCTAGGTATGTTTTCTAAGTTGAGAATTCTCTTAGAAATTCCAAATGCTTTTGGAAATAGGACCTGGTTTTCCTGGGATTCTTGGGATCTCTGATGTCTCTGAGAAAAGAAATGTCTAAGTCCAAGTTCATAAGCCTTATACTCGTTCCTATTCTCCCTGACAAAACTAGGCAGTTGTCTACGAGTTAGTTATACCCAAGATGTCTAAATATCCTGGAAGAACTTAATAATATACATGCAAGTGATATGTCTGGACAGTCGATGACACTGTATACCATTTATGTTATTCAAAGTGTGAAAGTTGGTAACTTATTAGGGGTACATTTGATATTCCCATGCTATCCCTCCTAAAAATTTAACCTTGGACATAGCTTACTTTTGTCTAACTCTCAGTTTTCTGATAAATTAAAGGGGGTTAGTACCTGTCATAGAACTTGTGTGGAGATTAATAAAATGAGTGTGGAGAACATTCACGGTAATATCTTAAGAGATTTCATGAAATGGTAGCTTCTTAGTGGGCACATAATAGACAAAGCACAGACACAGTGCAGGCACCTGGAGCTATAGTGATAAGCTAGATGTCATCTCTGCATCAGAATTTAAAGTCTATTCCTGGGCTAATTGTTTCCATGATATCTGTTTACAAAGGATAAGCTCTCCTCATGTCAATGATAACCCATCATCCATTTTCTGACTTTAAATGCTTCAAAATGGGAGCAATTTGAATATGTATATTTTAATGGGATCCAGATTGTTGTAAAATCATTGCTACTCTAGTGGCAAAATTGTCACTACTTCCAATTCTATTGTATTTTATTCCTTGTTCCTTTTTGGCTGTCCTTGTAAGTATGAATGATTGGATGAAAAGACAGTTTTGTGCTACTATTGCTTAGACCAGACAGCATGCCTATACCATGAATTCTGAATACCACAAAGACAATAATAGGCATTGCCTTAATTATTATAACCATCCTATTAGCCTGTTCTGAAATTCTATTTGTTATTTTTTCTTTAATTTTAAAGTTTAAAAAAAAACAGGTGTAGTAGGAATTATAAGCTCAAACTTAGCAGGTACACGTATTTGGTTTGGGGTCCAAACTGCCTCAGTTTTTAACTATATAATATCAGATAAACCCTGTGAATAGAAATGTCATATTATGTATCTGTATACTCTCTTATAGATCTTAAAGATGATGTGGAAATATCATCATTTTAAAGGTATACAGCAGCTTCCACAGATGAAAATCTTTGCTCAACATCACAGCAGAAAGCATATGAGTTCTTTTCCAGGCAGATTCTCTACTGAAAGTGAGATGTAATCTTGTTTAATTCTTTTTTTTTTTGCTGAAGATGGAGTTGCTGCTGTGCTTTTCTTAATATTTTTCCTTAGATCAACTGTACTTTAGAACATGTAACTGTCATGTCTCTTTGATAAGGTATACTTTATCTCTTATGTGGTACAAATTTTTTTTTGAATTGACAGAGATAAAGGAAACTATTAAAAAGGTGATATTGTGACAGTGAAATTCTTGATAGAATTGTGGTGGCTTTGGGAGGGGCCTCTCGTATTGCCTTTCCTGCTGTATATCATTAAGTATAGACAACTAGGAGTGACTACGGAACTGTGGAGTGGAACTAGTCATACGCAGTTACACAAATCATTATCATGAATACCTAGTAATTTCTCATTTTGTAGAGAAAACGATTGATCTAATTATAGTTAGGTTGTAAAGCAAAATAAAGAGGGCAAGTGCAAAAGGAAAGAGTAGATAAGTTCTTTGGGAAGAAAGAACCTGATAAACTCATTCAAATGGGTCTCTCTCTCTCTTTCTTTCTGTATTTAGTACATGGTCTACAGGGTCTCACTACACAGATCGACTCATAGTGATTCTCCTGTTTTTAGGCTCCCTTCAGCACACCACCATGCCCAGTGTCAATCTCTGTATTAGTGCGCCCCTGGGGTGGGTCGGCACAGCATGCGGCGGAGCGGGGATTGAACCTTGGTCCCTGCATCTGCCAAAGCAGGCACTTTAGTCTGCCGAGCTATCTGAAACTCCTGCAACTGTGACTGCAAAATATCACACATTAATGTGAATGTTAAAAAAAAAAAAAAGTGAATGTATACATCGGTACCGGTAGTGGGCTTTTAGATGATGCAAAAATATCTGTATATATTAGAATAACAAGTCACTGGAGCAGTTCTTAGCCTTAGAAGTTTCTAGCGAAGCCCGCTGACTTTCACAGGAAATGCATGGGGAGTTTTGTGACTTGGCTGAGCACAATAAGAGTCAGGTTTAGGGCTTAGAGGTCAGGTCCTTTTGGCCTCAAACTCAGTATTCCCTTTACAATAGGAACCAGAAATGGGTTTCAACTGTGTGCCAGTCTGGACCACCGATGGTGGCTGACTGGTTCTACTTTCTCTGATTAGCCACTGGAAGTGGAAGAAGTTGACGCTGGTGAGGAATTGTCATTGCTGGCCCACACATGACTGACCCTGAACCCGTATTCAGAGGCTGGGAGTAGACATCCAAAGGATAAGACAGGAGCTGAGTAGCAGGAAGGAAACTGTAAGTTGTGCACTTGTGTTGGATCAAGAAGAAAAGTAAATCTTTTGTCTCTGGAGAAATACAGCCTAGGTAGGAAAACTTCCTGATCCTATGTCAGGGAGTTTGGAACTTCAAAGTGAATGATCCAAAGTTTGATATTTTTTAACCCCTGCAGCTCTGCTTGTGTTTACTTGTAATTAGAAAAATTAAAATCTTTTGGCTTCACCTTTGATTTTCTCATGGCATCCCTTCATTCATTCACAGAACATTCTCAGTAAGGAAAATTACACACTTCTTCCTTTTGTACCTCTCCATCCCTTCTGTGTTTCTTAAGGCTCTGTATACAGGAACTCATATTTCTGAAAATACTCAAAGGGATCCCCCAATGGAATTTTATATTTCACATAATTCTGTATTGATTTTGAGAAACATTAAGTGAGACTGTCTCGTTATTGCATGTGTGGGGGAAATACTAACATAGAAGGCTAGTGAATACCCCAAGCCACACAGCAGGGGGTGCTTGCAAGCTTCTGTTCTGACGCATTCTACAATACTTTCCACTCTCTCCTTTTGCTCCATTCCTGAAGATCAAGGACCCAAGTGATCCTATGCTCTCTGGCTTTACCAGAGCCCTGGGCCAATGTCTTCAGAGATACTGTGCAGGAAGGAAGTGGAGACCCGCTGCACCTCAGGCATGCATGTTCTTCACAGGAGCTGACTAGATGATCTTTGAGAAATAAACCACTTTAGTCTCAAAGTCAGTTTGAAGATTTGTTTAGCATATCCAGACAGGTGTAAACATAACAGGTCAGTGCTTTGCCTACAAAAATGATGCTTGCTACAGTAAATACATAAATAAGGTTAGTAATAATCTCTTAAACAATGAAAAAAAATAGCTTTCAATTTTCTTTAAGCAATAAAATGCTGAAAAGTGCTAGGATTTCAGTTTCTTTATGCATGACACTGAGATTTGGGTTATTATAATTTTATCTCTTGGTAGGCTTATTAAAAATTCTGTTTAGAAGTTGCTCAGGTAGTACAGGAAGAGAAATTTAGTCATTCCTTTGTCTGTCTTCTTTCACAGTATAATAATGGAGTAGTCATTTAAACAAACTGACTGGGGGCTCGCCGATTAGCTCAGCTGTTTCAGTGCCAGGGGACTGTGGTTGGATCCCCAGCTTTCCATGCCTTACCAGACCCGCCATTAAAGGCAGCCTTAGCCAGTCAAAAAAATGAACAAACAAACAAACAAACAAACACCCCAACAGACAAATCAAAAACCCTTCTCAACTTTCTGTGGTTTGTGGGTTAGCTCAGTTGTTCAAGCACCTGCTCTAGTAAACCCAGTCAGGAGTAGGGGACCGCAGTTCAATCGTAGTTCCAGAAGCTGAACCATACCTGTCATTAAGGCAGCCTAAAGTGGCCAAAAAATGTAAAATTTTTGGGCCAGTGAAATATTGCAGTGGTTTAAAGTACCTGCTTAGGTAGACTCAGAGGCCAGGAGTTCGATTCTCTCTACACCTACACTGAGATGGCAATTGAGACTGGGCATGGTGGCACACGCCTGTAATCCCAGGTCTTGGGAGGCTGTAAACACATAGATCACTATGAGTCTGATCTATGCAGTGAGACCCTGTACACCCTGTAGACCCTGTTCTAAAATAAAATAAAAAAAATTAATTGACTTCTTTGCTGTTTTTTAGTAACAAATATTTCTGTGTAAGGCTGAGTAACTTTTCTTCAAGATCTCTGTACTGAGGGCTTAGAATGGAAAAAGTTGTTGAAGTCCTTAAGAAGAAGAAAACACATCTCCATTCAGATTCAAATCTTTAACTCTTTTTGCATATAAATTTATCCATGTGACTACAAATTAAGTTTTTAAAAATATATTTTTAGGCTTTGGAAACTCTGGCCACACAGTGTTCTCCTTGAAGTCAACAGCACTATATTTTGTTTTTCCAGCACGACGATTATATTATGCTTATTAGCCACATTCTTGCCAGGAATTACAAGACAATTCCTACCTTCTTCTTTCATTTTTACATTTAAACAATCTTTAAGAGTCCCCAAGCAATAGAGTAGAGCTCTTCCCCAATCAATAGAATAGTATTATCCTGTATTTTGTAGCACAAAACTGATAGATATCACATGGAAACATTTCTTAACTAAAAACCACATTGAGAAGACAGTGAAGATCTCTTGTGCCCCAAATAGATGAATGTGTACCTCAAAAATATCCTTAAAAAAACAAATAAGGTAAAGTCTGTATGAATGAAAGAAAATTGGCTTTCCACAGGATTAATAAAGATTTTCTGGGACTGTTCACTGGCTTTTTGAAAGTGAGTTTTTTCTTAGTAGTAAATAAAATGTCACTATGACCTGGAGACAGCGAATGTCTCATTTTGTGGAGGTCATTAGCAGTCACGCCGCTGTTGGTACATGAGGGAAAGCTTTCAGCATGTGCTATGCATCCACGTGTGAGAGTCCAATTTGTCTATTACTGCGTGCCCAATTTCATAGAGCTGCTATCTAAAAACAGACCTGCTCTGGCTGGTAAACAAGGATCTAAGACCCTTGCACCATTTGCTGCATTGATTTGAGAAGAAACACCATAAAAATACATCCAACCAAGGCTGCAGCTACCCAGCCCCACTGGAAAGAGCTTTTTCCAATAATATGGAAACGAGTGGATGAGGAGACGGATTAATTCAGTCAAGCAATCTGCTAGCTCAGTAAATCCATTTTTAGCATCTTTTATTAATCTACTAATCTACTATAAATCTATTAAACTTGTTCACCTGCTATAGTCACTCAAAGGTGTATCAAGAAAAAAATAGAATTTAACTGTAACCCCACTACCAAGTGGTAACAACCACAGCATTTTTATTTATTTTTCTTGTACTTTAATATGCATAGCTTACACTTTAAAACGAAAATTGCTCAGAAAATTTTGCATTCTGCTGTGTTCATTTGATATTATAAGTGAATTTTATTCCCTCTATGCAATTACATATGTTCTCATTGATTTGTCACCCTCATTTCATCATACTTTATTTAAGGATTCCTGGACAGTGGATTATTTATTTCTAATTTTTAATACTGTTAGTTGGATTTAGAACCTGTTTTACTATATGTTTTTATAATGAATATATTCTCTGCTTATAATTTTAGTTAGAATTCAAGAGAAAGGAGGAGAGAAATCAGTAAACGTGTTCTAGGGAGACATTGGCACAATGTCTTCAACAAGGCTGCGTCAATTTGTACTCCTCTGACAGTGCATGAAGCACCTGTCTCTTCATAATTTCATGAGTCTTCAATTCTTTTACATATCTGAAAAGTCCCCTTTACATAAAGAAAAGTCAATGTAGAGGAGTGACCCAGATTTCCTTTGCACTTGGTTATGGCCCATGTGGTGATGATGGAGGTCTTCCCTGGGAGGTGGCATTTAGACTGACTCTGGAAGGGAAGAAGAGAAACCTCTGAGTGCATCCGTGGTGAGGGACAGACACTCGGGGGCTAAGCAATGGGGTCAGGAAGAAGTGTGAGCATACACCTGAGTGTAAGGGCTCTGCTGGACGGAGGGGGTGGGAAGGGATGAAAATGGACCAACCTTAGGGAATCAGCGGGTTTTGCTAAAGGTTTCCTGATAACGTTCTGTCTTTTCCTCGTGCATCAGTGCCTTCCAGGGCTTTGCACAGATCAGCAAGCATTGAGATGCCCCAGCGTTGGAGAAGGCTACCTTTACTTTTTCCATTAAAATCCTATTCCATTTAAGTTACACCTCTTTGGGCACCATTTGCTATCATTTATCTGTTTTCATCTCATTTATCTCTATCCATATGTTCTTATTTGTGTTGCTTTATAACTCTCTCTATACCTTTACCTGCTACGGGGCAGAGGGATGGATACTGGAACCTGAGACATGGACATGAAAGGCTGCAGCTTACTGAGGTCGGGCACAGGGCGAGGCACAGGTACACCCAGAAGAGCTGTCCAGTATGCCCTTGGGAGGCAAGGAGGGCCCTCTGCCGTCACAGTCACAGTCATGCCGCAGCTCTTCAGGTAGAGTATGGCTTGCCTTCCTCAGTGTGGATTCCACATGCCCTCATGAATGGAAGATCTGCAGCCGAACAGGGGCATAGCAGGTATCATGTTAACGTAGAAAGAGACCCGATGAACGTATGAGGCCCATGTTAGGACGGGATGACAGTGAGGGAGCCAGTTTCTTTGAGAGGGAAGAGGAAAGTGGCATGAAGTTAGGAGCAAGAATCGAAGAGAAGTGAAAGGAGAAAACTTTCAAGGTAGTTTTGACAGGTGTCCGTGTGTAGAAGAGATGGTTGCTTGCTTCTGGCTTGAGTGAGCAGGGCATACGTGAAACACGGATAAAAGAACGGAGTAGAGCAGGGAATGGAAACGGGGAGTTGGAGCTGTGGTCGCGGGCCTTCCAGATGCCCTCGTCCTTCCATGGGGAATGTCTAAGTGTAGGTTTCCTGGTGTGCTCTTCTGTTCAACACACTGCATAGTCATTTATATCAGTCTCAAGTGTGAATTTTATCTTTCCGAGGTAGATATGGAATTTATATTGTAAGCCATATATGTTACAAACTGTACTGGAAGCGAAGCACTAACTCATTTTAAGGAATTCTCTAATTTATATTGTGGGCATTTAATGAAAGTAATTGATCATGACAGTGTATTAACCAAACATGAGTAAACCATGGATAGACTATTGTAAAATTAATTTTTTTCTCATCAATGGGTTACGCTGGTATTTAAGATATTTTTATGAGTTTAGACTAAATATTATAAGGATCAGAAATGTTTAAATTATTTCTAATTTTAATTTTGGCAAATGGTATTTTATTGATATTATTATTTTGTATGTATTCCGTACAGGGTCTCACCATGCAGCTTGGACTTGTAGAGATCCTTCTGTTTTCAGTCTTCCAGCACTAGGATTACAGGCGTGTGCTACCATGCCCAGGCATGGTGGCCAGCTCAGCACACCCAGGGGTGGAGCCTGAGAGGTATGTGGTACTAGGGATGGAACCCGGTCCCTGCACTTGCCTAAGCAGTTGCTTAGCCTGTTGAGCGATCTCACTGACCCCCATTTTTTAATGTAAATTTGAGCATCTTAAATAAAGAATAGTATAAAGGTAAAAACCAACTTAATTGTACATTTTTGATAAATTGATATAAAATATATCAAATGGCATTAGAAAACTTTAACATTCTTGATAGATATTAGTAAAAAGACAAATTATTAATTTCTTCACATTATCTCACATTCTGATTTATAAAGTACAATTTCTTTTCTAGGAAAAATTATAGCATTATGATGGTTTTCATGTATGTTTTAAAATTATACCCATGAGAAAGTAGAGTTGTTCTTTAATATTTTTTAATATTAAACACATAGATATTTAATCATTTAGGAAGATGACTTTTGGTTCAAAAAAGATGATTGTTGGGCTGGGGAGATGGCTCGGTGGAATAAGCGCTTCCTTGGCAAGCACAAGGGCCTGAGTTCAATCCCTGGTTCTGCCAAAAAGAAAAAAAAAGATGATTGTATGTAGAGGTGACAATGTGACATATTTTAGAAAGAAAGAGAAAGGGCATACTTCAGGCATAATTTAGGCTGTGGAAGTCAAAGGTCAATGTGAAATCTGCTCTAATTCTGGGGCACAGATTCAAACTTTTCATAAAGAAATTAATGAAAGGTGAGTTAATTTTACTTTGCAATAAGATTTAGAGCATTTAGCATGTCCTCTGCATTTATTTAGAACAGAAGCATTTCGCACAATGTAAACAGTTTCCTGCTCTGAAGTCTAAGCTTTCAGGACTCAGGAGTTAATTAGTAACTATGGCAACTCTCAGGCCTACTAAGTCAAAATGTGGTGGGGATTGCTTGACTGACAATAGAGAGCTCCTGAATGTACTTTCAGCTTTCAGGAAAAATAATAAGCTAATCAGCTTTCTAAAGGAGGATGGTGTTCAGGGATTGATACTGCATTTACTTTGACCTTTAAAAAAAGCCCTTTTCTTTTTAAGATCTCCATATAAACCAGCAAATGGGCCTGATAAATATTTCTCACTGAGGTGTTAAAAAGGAAAAACCAATAGCTAATGCAAAACAAAATGATGGTTTGCGCACCATCGCATCACAGTGCAGTGTTTTAAGTTGCTTTTCAAAGCCTTTGCACCTTTGTATTGACTAAAAAAATACAATCATCTCCCTAAAAGTTTAAACATACATACAGGTGTTTACCAAATGTCAGTTTAGAAAGTATGTGGGCAGAAGAAACATCTTTAAAATGTCTTTTTAATTGAACTGATTTCTCTTGATAAACTGACAAAACAAAACTCTACAGAATTGTTCAGTGTGGGCATTAATAAATAATCACTTTAGGTAGATAACAGGGAATGGTGAGGTGGGTCTTTTGAAAATGAGAAGGGGACTAAGAGAAGGAGGGAGGGAGGGAGATGAGGGGAGCGGCTGGAGAAAGGATCACGGTGTCTTCTATGCACCAACCAACTCCCCACGAGAACTGAGAGTGTGTGCTGCCAACGCTGCTGATAAAACAAATACTGAAACAATTAGGTAATTGCAAGCGTGCGTGCAGTTGTGATGGTAGGGACACACATGCTTTTTTAGTTTTGCCTGATTCCCACAGCCAGACTTTGCCCCTGATATGACCATGATACAATGTTTCCTCCCTCAATGGCAAATCACGCACATCAGCTTCTTCTATGTCTGTCAACACCAGCAAACACACAGCTGTTGTTCGTTTCTATGATTTTTTTTTTAATTTCAAGAATATTACACATACCTCCAGATGGTTCAAGAATCATGCAGGATACAGCTTTCTGCTTTGACTTGTTTCTGCCCGCATACTTCTCTGGAGAGTAATCCGGATTATCTCATCTATTTGCAGTATGGTCTTTTCTTTATAGCAATGTCTTACTCTGTGGTGTAAATGTGTGATGATGTGGACCTGGTGGAGTTCGTCTGGGCTGTCTCTACCTTGGTGTTATTATGAGTAAAGCTTATGTAAACATGTATGTCCAGATTTTTGTGAGAACCCAGAAATACCAAGGAGTGAAATTGCCAGCTTGCACAATAACTGCATGTTTAGTTTTAAAAAGAAGCAGATCAACTGCGCCTATGTACACTTCTAGCAACAATGTGTAGATTTCTTCATATCTTTGCCAGCATTTAGAATTGTACTTATTTTTCAATTTAGCCCTTTCTGATCTTACACAGTAGTATCAAATTATGATTTTAATCCACATTTCCATAAAAACTAATGATGCTGAATAGCTATTAGTGTATTGTTTTCTCTTTCTTCTTTCTTTCTTCTTTCATTTTTTTTTTTTTTTGTATTTTAGGGAAGGGTCTACAGGGTGGTTCAGAGTCTCACTACTAGATCGGACTCATATGGTTCCCAGGATCAAACCCCCAGCCTATGTGTGTGCTGGCAGGCGTTTTAAGCCGTTCAGCTGTTTGGCCAGCCTTTAGTGTGTTGTTTTCTGCTTGCAAATATTATTCAATGAAAAGTAATTTTTATAGAAACAATTGTCTTATATCCAGCTTTTAATTGGATTTTTTAACCATTGAGGTCAAAATAAGTTCTTTATGTACGTGCTGAACTTTACTGTAAGATACTAATTTTTGTCAAATGTATAGTTTGCAAATATTTCTTCTTTCTTCTTCACCTTCGCCTTCACCTTCGTCGTCTTCTTCTTCTTTTTTTTTTGGGCAGAACTGGGGATTAAACTCAGACTCTGGCACTTGCCAGGCAAGCGCTTATTCTACTAAGCCATCTCCCTAGTATTTTCTTCTAGTTTCTGACTTGTTTTATCATTCTCGAGGGCCAGCCTGACAGCTCAGCAGACTAAAGCACCTGCCTAGGCAGAGCCCAGCAGTGGGGTTTAAAGGCCAGCATGCTGTTTCGACCCCACTCCTGGGGCATGCTTGAGGTGGTGATTGAGACTTGGCCTGATGGTGTGAGTCTGTAATACCAGCACTTTGGAGGCTGAAAACAGGAGAATCCCTGAAGCTGATTTATGTAGTGAGACCCTATAGTTCCTGCAGACTCTGTCCTAAAATACAAAAAAAAAAAAAAAAAAAAAAAAAAAAAAAAAAAAAAAAAAAAAAAAAAAAAAAAAAAAAAAAAACGAAAAAAAAAAACCTCTAACAAGATTTTTTGTTTGAGAACATGGTTCTTTCCATAAATTCATTATATACTTTAAGTCTGATGGATCATCATTCTGCTAATTAAGAATCCTTCCCTTACTACTCATTCTGAAGCTTTTATCCTGCTTTTCTTAATGATCTTTTTATGTCCTAAGCTATGTTTTCTAGATGGTCTCTGTTCTTCTCTGCAACTTTTAGGCTCTCTGTGCTGATTTTATATATAGTATCCAGATTTTTGTAGTTTCATCTCTTTGGAGGAACAGGGAAAGTGCTTCTATTCTGTCTTTTCAGAAATGCAAAAGCAATTTTGTGTCATTCAATTTTGCAGGGTCATCATAGATTTTCCTGTGCCATAGACCCAGATGAGCACTTGGTTTTCATGATTCAATAAAAGGAAGGACGAGGAGGAAAATCCTTATCTTCAGCTCTCATATTATTTCCCAGAGTTGTGGGGCCCTGAGTGCTAAGCCTGTTGAAACTCTGTTTAACCCAGTGGTGGTGAGATTTTAACTGCAGGAAACATTTATCCTTAACTTGTAAATATACCATAAGTCTATAAAAAGTCATATTAGGAAATGTTTAATAATAACGAAAATGATTGGTAGGAGAAGAGAGATCAAAGGGCAAATTATGAGGGAAATACCAAAGTGGAGGTAGGAAGGCAGACAAGAGCCTTGATAAAAATGATGAAGGACTAGTGGGGTGCTCAAAGGCAGCGTGAGGAGTGGAACAGCAGGCTTCTGGGTAGGGCAGGATGGGCTCCGGCGGCCACAAGAGGTGCCGAGTTGAGAGACACCATGCAGAAGAGAGGGAAGAGGCATCCATCTGCAGAGGCGTGTGCCAGGGTTTCTAGAAAGGAATGGGGGTCATAATATTAATTTAGCAAGTGCGCAGGATATCTAAGGAAAAGAAAAGATCTGTTAGGCAAATGAACAATGACAAAACCCCTAGGTATTTTGAAATGGAATAACGTAAGTTGTTTGACGAAGGCATTTGGGATTATACAAGAAGGAAGAGGGCCAGCAAGATAGCTCATCAGACTAAGTGCCTACTTAGACAAGCACAAGGACTGGGGTTCAATCCCTCCTGCCACATACAGTGCTGGCAGCACCTCTGGCATGCTGGGCTGGCCCCTAAGCCCCAGTGTGGTGGTGCATACCTGTAATCCTTCTGCTGAGGAGGCTAAAATGAAAACAGGAGGATAACGGTGAGTCTGAGCTCCTGGGCTGTACTGCATAGCGAGACTCTGTACCAAATACATTAAAAACAAACAAACAAACTAATGAACAAACAAACATAAGAGGGAAGAGAACATTCTCAAAGTACCAAAAACAGGACCAGCCTCCAGGAAACCAGGAGTTAGAATGAGGAAAACAAGAAAAAGTTGTGTTCCATTCAGTCATGCCATGGATTTTTTTTTAACATATGGACATAGGACACTTCAGACAATTAAAAGATATTTTCCTCCTCAAAGACTTTTGTAATGAGATATGAACATAATAACTATGGAATGACAGAGTTTGAAGCTACTATGAAAAGAATAAGTAGAGAGAGGACTCAAGGATGAGATATCAAGTCCAAGGGGCAGGAATTGAGGAAATGTACAGGGCGGGTTGTAAAAGTCTGAATCTGGCCTGCTCAGAATGGGGATGGGACATGGCAGGCACAGGGAATTATGGGCAAAGCCAGGGGATCAGGGGCACAAGAGCTCTTTAGCCAGGGCTAATTAGTCAAATTAATCAATTAAGATCTTTATTGGAGGACTGCAGAAGGAATTTAGAGTTGACTTCATAGTTGTCCATGTGGTTTGCCTCCCTACGCAGCAGCCAGGTGATCTTCGTAAATTTAATCAGATCATTCACCAATTAAAGTGCAGCCAGTTTGCCCATTACAGGCAAGACGCTGTGAAAGCTCTGCTTGTGACTCAGAGCCCCTGCACCTTACCACTATCTGCTATCCAAATTCACCTGTGCGGTTCACTCCATTCATTAAGTTCTGACCCAGCTGACTTTCTTTATGTTTTCTAAATGTCATGGGCAACTTCCCTCATTTTCAAATCCCATAACTGTCCTCTTTCCCTTCTCTCCATGTGGGTTTAAATGTCATTTTTTTTCAGAAACGCTTCCCTTGACCTATGATCAAGGTAAGGCTGGTGCCATCTCACACATACACTCATAGCTCCTATTCTTTTGCTAACAATTGAATGTGCTCTGAAAGCAAACAAAATGTTTTCCATTTATCATCTAATATCTGCTGTGCCCCCCATTTGATCCACAGCAAATGCCTCTTGTCCTCTTGGTCGCTGTACTCCTCACTCCCAGCAGTGCACAGAGCTGGCCCTCCATAAAAACTAACTAGATGACTGAATGCATGTCTGATTAAAAAAACATTCTTGCTGAAATAAGTAATGAATAAACATGTCTAATGAGAATGACAAAATCTGGAAAAGTGATGTGAAATGCAAATTTAAAAATCCAAGCATCCTTGATGGACAAAGCAGGTTGCAAAAGCAGACCTCCCTGTCTGAAGCTGTTTTCCTGCTTCCTTGTTGGCTTGTGGCTGCTGTCCGCTCCCACCCCACCTCCCAGGTACTTATCTTCCTTTTAATGTCTGTCCCACAATCCCGCTAATCTTGATTTGATGTTTCTTACACTGAGGTCCCAAAACACAGATGTTTATTTTTCTGAGTTGATGATTTTAAAGCTATTTAAAAATTAGTGCTCCAAGTTACAGGTCATGTTACAAAACAAGTTTACAAAACACCTGTGCGGAGAGGTGTTGAGGTCATTAAAAAATTAAAAGTCTTTGTCCTACCCTAAGGCATATGTCCTTAAACTAATATTTTACATTCTGGACTACATGTATTTTTTGTTTTTGCCTTTGTCTGTCTTTTTCTTTTTCCTTTCGGATGAATCTTTTCATGACTCAGATTTTGAGAAATAATGCTGAGGTGTCAGCCAAACTGAAAAGGGAGATAGAACTGGGGCAGGCTTCTTGATCCAGTAGTGGTCGATGAGTAAGGAGTAAGTTGTAGCCTCATGACTGACAGATTGGGAAAATCTGAATCATGCAAGCAATTTTTAAGAAAAGAAATGGCAATGGGCAAATATGTTAATTAAAATTAGAAAACAACAAAACAAAGCAAAAAAACTAAAACAATACCCAGACAAAAAAGATAAAGTTTCCAAAAATATGTTAATACAGTTTTAAGACATTTATTGGGGCTGGAGAGATAGCTCAGAGGCATAAGTACTTACCCAGTAAGCACAAGGACCCAAGTTTGATCCATGACAACATGCCATGCAGTCTGGGCCAGGGATTCCTGGGCACATCATCTTGGCCCTGGATGCGGGTGCCCACCATGCAGCCCCAAAACCGGGCATGGTGGCACACGCCTGTAATCCCACCACTGGGAGGTTGATCTCCATGAGTTGGAGACCAGCCAGGGGGCTACAAAAGTGAGCACAAGGCCAGCCAGAACTGCATAGAGTGACCCTGTCTCAGAAAAAAAAAGACATTAAATTTAAACCTTATTTGCTATGATCAATAAATGTTCACACAAAAGAAATGAGAAAATTCAATTTTTTTTATCTAACCCAAGCTAGAAAATGATCTTATTGAAAATATACACATGGATCTTTTAAAAAATAAACTGTGAGAGCAAGCAAAGAACCATAAGCAAATTGTAAGGGCATGCAAAGACTGTGCAGTATTTCACAAATAAAAATATTAAAAATGTATTCTCATCACACATGGGTTGAGTGCTTCAATTTCCCTTTGGTTTATAAAAATCAGGTACTTCCATTCTCTGTTCTGGTATTTTCTCTGGCTGACTTTCAGCTGGAAGACCTACCTCCTGACATTCCTACTGTTCAAAAGTTTTCTAACTCTTTCTGTAGGAAATGCTGAGGCTACAGTTTCCTAAAATTACAGAGCCGAGCCAGTTCCCCACTGATCAGGGCATGTAATTCCTATTATAGCTCTTGGGGACTCCGGAGGAGGTACTTTCCTCAAAGATTAGACTCCCAGAGGGCTGTTTATTCCTCACCCCCTGATCCACTGAATCCTCTATTTAAAAATAATGTGAAGAATAAATTTTTTTGTGAGTCTCTTAAAAGATACACATCTTTTATTTTTACTTTGATTGTGTCTGAGTGCATTGCCAGGATCTTGGGGGAAAACAGATCCCTTTCTGATAAGGAAGGGGGCAGGGAATACAGCTTTAAATTTCCTTTAAAATCTTACACTCAAATTGATAAGTATTTATTCAGCTTCTGTCTCTGGAGGGCAACCTGAAACATCAATCCTTAGCATCTCTGTAACATTTGCTGCGCACAAGTAGTGTCAGAATGTTAGCGGCTGGAAACCTGTTACTATGGTTACCACCTATAAAAAGGTCACCTTCAGGAAATTCTTTCTGTTTGCAAGATAATACAGGGATAATGAAACTTGCTTTGGAGAGCATAAAGAACGGGGTTTGCAATGTAGGCCTATAATTACTTAGGTGGTTTTGAAAATCTGTATATTATAATCAGTTCTCTGTATTTCAATAACAGAGCTATATTAATCAGATATTATCTAAGATAGAATCCCAGAATAATACCAGCACTAAATTTCTGGCCGGGAAAGCATGCCGTGAGGAAGGAGAGCTGCTTGTAGTTTCTTTGGCGCTAAGTTTATTTTTCTCTATTGCAAATTGCCTGGTCGTTTTAAAGTCAACTAATAGGAGTCCAGGAAAGGGAACTCTTCCATAGGAAGGATTAAACTCCTTTTAACTACTGAAAAAATATCTAGCTGCGAGTGCATTCCGTTCTCTGTGGGATGTGACTGCAGTCTTTTAAGCATTAGGGAAACTTTAACTTTTGAAAGTGGGAGCCCTTTAAATTTTTATCTCATTCACTGCCTGCTTAGTTTCATATCTATGTGTCATTAGAGATTTAATCTAATATTTCCAACTCTATCATGCTAGTCAGAAAACTATTATCACCTGTAAAAGTCTTATTTCTATATTCTGTTTAGCCCACTAGATCCAAAATACTACCACCTTGATATGTAGCTAACATGAAAATTATTATGGAGATATTATACATTTTTCATGTAAAATATTTAAAATCCATTATTCATTTTGTATTTATAGCATATCTCTGGGCAGGACCAATTTCAAATACTCCACTGCCATCAGGGACCCCTTTCTGAGGTCTTTATTGTACCCCTATTAGATTGGCATTTGGGCGCAATCAAAAATCTGGCTGCGATTCAGTTCCATATCTTGAAGGGGTTTGTGAGGGATGGAAAGTGGCTTAGAGCGCTGTGTGGAGACAGAGCTCGTGGGTCAGGTCCTGGGCTTGGAGCTCTCAGGGGGCGCGGCCGTCTGTACTGTCTTCCCCCCTAGCACCGCAAGGCTGCCCTCGGTCTTCTCATGGGGTCCTGTGGAAAAGGACCTGAAAGGTGGGAGAACACAAGAAGTGTCTTCAGGAACGCAGGATGAGCTTGTGCCTCTTCTCTTTGCAAAATACGTTTAGATAAACACAGAAGTCATGTTGGGAAGGGTATTTTGAAGGAAAAATTAAATTATGAAATTATGAAATATGCTTTATTTGTAGGCAAACTCCTTTTGTTGAGTGTTAGAACCCAGAAAGCAAAACATACTTTGACATTTCTTTAAAGTGAGAGACTAATATCTGAGGGTGATCCTACATCCTTTAATTATTAGGAAAGGTTTCATTCGCTCTGTTATATTGTGGAATACCAGAAGCAGGCGTATCATTTTACTCTCTCCTGATTTTAGAATTTTAAGAATGTCCCTCATCTCTCCAGCATCAAAAGGTCCAAATTTAAATGATAAAATTTATCTTGAAAAACATTTCTGTTTCCCACACATCCAGGGATTCAGCATAAGAGTATTCCTTTAAATCTGAGGACAGGTTGAGTGATAGGGGCTGATGAATACACAGAGTGAAGATATTTGCAAGAGACTGACACTGGCTTAGTTCATGGGCTTGACTATTAGCAAAATGATAGGATGAGAAGAGAGTTGAAAAGGAAGGACTAAATCACCTTTCCAAAGAAACGGACTCTCATGATCGGAGAGTCCGTTTCTTCCTTTAATCATTATACAATCATCAGCAATGCTGCTAATGGGCCTGATATTTCTATGTTATTTATGCTTTTCTGGAAAGTTCTTCAGTTCCTAATATATACATCACTATTATTGACTACTTTCTTCTCTTTCCTTATCATTACTAGTAATTTTAGCCACTTGGAAAATAGTGAGAATTCGTAAATAAGATTTTTTACTCTATAGGAATAATGGACACTAGTCAAACAAATCCTTTCAGTGTGTGCTTACACTTTGCCCTGTGTTTTCTCAGAAGCATGTTCAGTCATTTGAAATAAGAAGTGGATGCAGTAGAAGCAAGGTAGGACCAAGGAGCAAGCAAGCAGGTGCTACGAAGAGCTGCTCACTAAGTAATGAACGAGTAAGGAAAACTGACTGCAGAAGTCACACACTGCACAAGATTAAGGCTGTGTACTGCAGAGACAAAGACCTCGGAGCAGTGCAGCATTGACTGAGAACATCGCTGTTTACTGCACAGTATAACTGAGATGCAAAGCAACTTTATGGTTTTGAATTAAGAAAAGTTATTATTCTGTGCAAAACATACCATATGTTACTTATGTTTAATTGATTTTCTTTGAGAATTTAAACAGATAAATATATGCATCTGGCAAGAATTCCAGTAATATCCCAGTTAAAAAATCATGCTCACAAACATTATTCATATAAAATAGTTGCTTCTACTGTACTGCACTGTTCATTTACACAACTAGTTATGTAAAGTGTAAGTTTCCTACCCAGAAATAGGGTGTATAGAGTGGAGGGGTGAGTGTGATACTACAAACTCTCTCTCCCCCTGTCTCGCTAAACAATGAAATCTACTTTTCATGTTTTGAAAGATGCCAGATTCGCTGTACTCAAGAGTCCTGCGCTAGTGTTTGGGGGATGAACGTTGAGGTATAAACATCAAAACTAGAGGCCTAACCATCTGGATTCTGTTTCTCTTTTGACTTCGTGTCGCTTTCACCTGCTCAGGGCTGTGTCCTGGCCATGAGTTTGTGGCAACTGGTGGTGGCTATGTCTATCCTTCTGGATGGAGAGTCGGTGTGTACCTGGGACTGGTGTCTGGTCCCATCATCCACAGGTCTGGTCGGACAACTCCCAGGCACTTTGCACATAGTGACAGTAGCAGCAATAGTATCCTATGACAAAGGGGAAGCAAACAGAAATCCTACTCAACTTTAAATGGAATCCTATTTTTTTCTTAATTAATTATATTGAGATAGAAATAGCAATGAAACTGTTTCAAAACAACTTAGTAGTACAGTTACAATAATTAATACATTGCATATTGACTTTGTAGCAGTTATTCATAGTACAAGATGCAGACATGATCTCTTGTCTAAATGCTATTAGTACAAATTTTTCTTCTCCTCGAACTAAGAGAAAGTAGCTGTATATCTATCCTAACTATTTTGTATATACAGATGCATGTATACTTTTTTTCACTACGAAATGGTCCTTCATTTATATCCTCCTTTTTGGTTTAGTTTTGTCAGAGATGGGTATTCCATTGCTATTTTAAATGAAATTCTAACATCCCCTAGTCAGTCCTAGTCATTTTATGCTCAGAGAGAGATTAAGCAGTCACTCTAGGTTACTCAGTAAATCGCAAAGGCAGCATCTCAAGGTGTCTGCCTAACTGCAAAACTCACCCTTCCAATGAAAGACTACACTGTCTCTCCTCTTGATACATTATACAAATACAACTATACTATGGAATGTTAGGGGAGGGCATTTAATGTATAATGCATGATATATTTTATATTTAGTTTATCTTTAATGTGATATATATTATAGTACATAGAATGCCAATATACATTGAATATGTATTAATTTATAAGTGTTCAAGTTGCTTATGTATGCTTTTTTTCCTATAAAAGGCCTGAGGTCTTTCAAGATAACTACTGTATAGTTTCCTTGTCCTGTATTCTCTTTCCTTTTTGCTGAAAAAGTTATTAAGAGCAATGTGCTAATTATACTTTGGTATTGGAGAAAATGTGGTGGTTAAACAAATGCGCTTTGAAATCATACAGACTGGAGTTTCAGTGAAGTGTTTCCATGTAATAATCTCCTTTCTGGAGTAAAATCTTAAAGCTCACACATAGTTGTTTCAATTTGGCAGTGGAAAAAGTGCTCCATCCTCACAGACGCTGCAAAGTAGTGCAGGTTCCTGCAGTGACTGGCACGTGCTCACAGCTATTTTGGAGTCCTCAGCTAGTGGTAGTTATAATCGCGCTTCCAGTGCTTCAGAGTGTTCTGGGAAATGAATACGATACTTATGACTTTTCGTCCCTGAATTTTATTAAGGACTATTTATAACTGCAAACATGAAACAAATTTATTGTAGCAAAACTCAGAAAAGTTATAAAAGTATAAAGAAGACATAAATCACCCACAATTACAGTACCCAGCTGTGCTTCACCACGTAGCCTTTATTACCACTGTTTTTTGCTTCTCTCTCTCTCTCTCTCTCTCTGTCTCTCTGTTTCTCTCTTTCACACACACACACACACACACACACATACACAGTATATTTAGAACGACATTGTAAATACAATGTCTTGGGTTTTTCCATTAAATGTTGTGTTACACACATTTGAAAATATAATGATTTTCAAAACCATGATGTTTAAACACATTACATTTGGATTCAATGAATATTTTATAGTTTTAATTAATCTTCCAATGAGATTTTTTTTGAAAATTTAGGTGATTTCTAGGTTCCTATATTCGCTTCTTTTTTATTTTTCTTTTACTAGCAAATGTGCTGTCAAGGACCTTGTGTCTATTACATTTGCCATCATGACTCTTTCATTAGGCTGTTACAAGTGAAGTTGCCAAAACAACAGACAGGGCCTATGTTGGAAACTGTGGCTTCATATTAAGACTACTTTTTCCAGTGGGTTCTATCAGATTATATTTCTGCCACTGGTATTTAGAGGGTAACCAAGTATTTTTATATTCTGTATGCTGCATTGTATTTTTGTAACTATCATCAAGTTATATTCTCATAAATACTTTTGAACATTGTTAACAATATTTTTCTCCCTGCTACAAAGAAATAAAAAAAAAAAAAACAAAAAACCTGAAGTGAAATGGTTTGTCCACAGGGGCAGCGACAAAACTGGAACCAAACTTCTCATGCTTCACGAGACATGAGGGAGGTATTAGGATTTCTATACATTTTTTTAGTATTCCAAGTTTGATTGTAAGAAAATCTTATTTCATGTAGGACTTTGATAGCATTCTTGCTCCGGCACTGCTGTTGAGTGTATGCCTTCATAGACCTGACCAATTTTTTAACATTGGTAATTTGGTCTTGAAAGCACACATTTGCCAAACACATAGACCAGAGGCTAAGAAAACACCTTTTCAACTCCTTTTGATATTTCTATTAACATATAATGATCTTTTAGAATTTTTGCCTCTCCCTACTGCTATTCAGGGGTTGTATTTCACTATAAAGAGTTAGAGAATGTAATTCTCATCAATTTTTTTTCTAGTTACAGTGATGTTAAAATTTTGCACCAGAGAGCAACTAATGAAAATAAACATATAGTTTGCATATATACTTTTATTAAAAACCATTTTTGTGATTTTCAACAATTGGCTTTACATGATTTAATCCACCTTCTAATATTAAAATAGTCAACCACTTTGTTCATTTGTATTTCTGCAGAAGAAATTTCTTCATACTTAAAAGTGACCTCAGGAATCACAGCCAAAATGTTAATTTGACTGGTGCCACAGGACATTTCATTAGCAGACAGCTGAATCCTTCATTGCCTACCTGGATATACAGCAAAAAGGAAAGAAAGGACACGTGTCCACTAACACTTCTATAGAAACACAGGTGAATGGCAGACTGAGGGATGCACAGATAGCAAATATTTTGAATGCATGTGAGTGACTGAAGCCTTTTGTCCAACCATTTCTTATCAAATATTACGTGAAAGGGGCTAGGCAGAACTTGGGAGCAGCGAGCTCTGGTCCTGTCCCAGATCGTGTGAGTGGCCATGGAGAACTCGTATTTAGAGTCCTGTTTTTATCTTCTGTAAAATGAGAAATAGTTCAATAGTTTTGAATATCTATTCTAATGATAAAATTCTGTAGTAGAAGGTGTCTTTAAATATTTGCTAAAATCTAATTCAGCTGACACAATTGGAGCAGCATCAAAACTAGAAACACACATGCAAAAATTCACTTAAAAACAACACACTCTGAAAAAAAAAAACTTAGATATTCTTTCTTAGTAGACTTCAAAGAGCAAAGAAGGAAAAAAGCCCAGGATTCTGCCTAAAGTTACAGTTTTTGGCATCAGGGATACTTGAGATTTTCTTTCCTTTTCTGTGACTGGTTGCTTTGTAAGCCATATGACTTTGGAAAACTTTATTTTCTAGTCTTTACCAAAAAATGAAAGTAAGGCATGTTGTTTAGTCTAGTGAAGAATTATTAAGACACATCAATCAAAAATAAAATGCAGGGACAATCCTCTCAGTGATCTTAATGAACATTAACTAGAGTGTCTAGAAAGCTTTCCTTCATTATGCAAATCGAAATTATTTCCACAAAAGAATTGGTTACTTTGTGTTTTTCAGGTGCATATGGTCACAGTGATCATATAGATAGGAACTGTAGTGACTTTCACTTCCTTTGAAAATGTGTTTATGGGTGTCACATGGACAGGTACGGAGTATGTGTCACAAGGAGGATGTTGTCAGTGTAATTGTTATTGATGGATGGCACATGTACTTGTGATTCATATAATAAGAACTATTGTCTCTGTGATATTCTATCTGAGTCCAACAAGTCTAAGTACAATTGGCTGAATGACAATGTTTAGTCAGGACTGCTTTCTCCTTTTGAAAAAAGCACGTAATAGTATTTTCCAAAGACAGCTATCAGGTAAACAATATTTATCTCTTGTGAAAATATGAGGTTGACAACTCTGAAGGCTGACATCATGGATTTATCACTAAACCGTCTGGGCATTGACAAGAGTAGCCATCTCTATCCCTTTACTACTATACTTTACATCCAATGACCAATGAGTAGAGCTGTGAAAGATTTTTATTTTTATGGAGAATTTCAATTTTTATTTTCTTCTGATACTACTCTATTTGTGAAGGTTATTTGCTTTGTGAGCAATTTAGAGTCACCCTGTCATTCCAGGCAAAGCATTTTAAAGACTGTCTAACCCAAGTGTCATTTTTTCTGCTGTTAGAATGTTCAGGCTTATGAAAGGTCCTAACTGAACAGTTCCATTTCTCATGGAACTCTTCAACTTCATGGAAAAGTTTGAAAATTGTATGTTCAAACATGTTTATTGATTTGACATTTTGTATGTTTGTGTATAATTACATTAACTTCTTGTTTTAATTGTAATCCAGAAATCTCCAGACAAACAAAACTGCATGTGCAAAAGTATGGAAACAGTTATGGTCAAGAGAGACAGAGTCTAGACCCACACAGAGATTTTATAATAATGAATTTAATAGTTTTGAATTATATGGAGGAATTTCTTTTCTTTTCAAATAATTTTCTGATTAGATATTAATTTCAAATTTTATCTTTAGGTCCACTTACATGTATTGTTTTATGTATATGCAATTGATATTTGTTTCTATAACTGGCCTTACTCATTAAACTGTTTTATTATTTTGTAAAATTTCCTTGATTCTTTAAATTAATTTTTATGAGCCATGTTTTCTTCAACTCTTCCAGTTTGAATATTTTAAAATATCTATACAGTATTATAAAAAGTCTGTACTCATCTACATTTTCATCATTTCTAGACAAAGTAAAACTATAACCTTTTATATTTTCACTAGTAGGGCAAAGAATTGGTATAATTTTCTTTCTTCATTGTTACTTTTTGGTTTTAAAATTCGAATTATTGCTTTTGGGTTAAATATTTTGCTTCATTTTCCTTTTTCAAATTTTATTTTGCACATCTTCATTCCATTTAGTCGCCACATGAGAATAATTATCTTGACTGACCATGTATAGTGTCCTCACATTCTGACTTCCCTTCTTTTTTTTTTGATTGCCGAACCAGGGATTGAACTCAGGCCCTTGCTCTTGCCAGGGAAGCACTTATTCCACTGAGCCATCCCCCTCCAGCCATGACTTCCCTTCTTGCACACAATATTCTTTTCATCTTAGGATCAACATGCTTGCTCAGTCATAGGAGTTTTATAGGTGAACGTTTTTTAGTCTTGGAAATACCTTTCTTTGCCTTTATGTATTTCCTGGATATATGGTTTATTATTCCCATTCCTTCCTTTTGAAAGCTATAGACATATTTCCAGTTTTTGTAGACTCTTATTTGTTTGGCTGCTTATTGTGCTTTTCTCTGTCTCTGTAATTGCAAACATGTATCTAAGAGCTAATTATTGGTGTGAGACTTTCCAATCTGTCTTAATCAGTCTTTTTTAAGTTGAGTAAGGCTGTATACTTTGATCTTAGCTTTCTGCAACTTTTCATTCACTTTTTGTTGAAAAACTGAGTGTGTTGGCCTTATAATCACTTTGGGCAAGTTTCTTTTTACCTGTTCTTAGTTATTTGGAGCCATAATATTTACTAATCTTTATTTCCAGCGATATTATGAATTATCTTGGTTCTTGCATGTTTCATAAACACTGCGATGGGATTGTGTAAGCGATTCTGTGAGAGCCTACAGGAGGATGGGATGCTTTAAAACTGAAGCCTGTAAATAACTGAATATGAATGGCTAGAGAAACTAGCTTAGTGGTCTAAGTGCCTGCCTGGCAAGTACAATGACCTGGGTTCAAACTCCAGTACTTGTCCGGCGCCGCTCCCGTCCCGCGGAAGAAGACACTAAGACACCTTGTAATGGGTTCAGCAAGCCTTTATGGATCGGGATGCAAGCCTCTACATGCGTCCGCTAGCCGCGGCGTCCTACGTGCAAGCAACAACGGATTTCCTGGTATAGCAGACTATATAGATTTTACAGACCAATCACAATCATACACGTGTTCAGATGTCATTGGTAGGATCATAAAAACGGCGGGCTTTTCCCTGGATAGGAGGAGC
>PVKA01027949.1:0-29949 GCA_004027165.1 Ctenomys sociabilis | reverse complement strand
TGATAAAATCAACATGGTATTGGCAACAAAATAGACCTGAGGATCAGTGGAATAGATTAGAATATGCAGAGGCATCTACGAAAACACTCAGCCATCTTATCTTCGACAAAGGGGCTACACAAGCTCACTGGGAGAAAGATAGCCTCTTTAACAAATGGTGCTGGAAAACATGGCTTTCTACATGCCGAAAACTAAAACTATATATTCTTTAGTATTTGTTTTAGTGTCATACATTTTACCTTATGAACAGGAAACTGTCAGTCAATATTATGTATGAATTACCTGTAATGAATGTGATAGTACATATACATAAAGTGTATGAATGAAGTTAATTTAAAAAATTATTCAATGAATTATCAGAAATATGTTACTTGGCTTAAAATTTTACCTACATATTAAATTTTAACATAAATTTTATTTAATAAAATTTTTAAAAATGATTCATATTTTAGGTTCCACATAATGAGCTCATTTTAAAATAAAAATTTTAAAAATAATTCATATTTTAGGTTCCTCATAATGAGCTCATTTATCAATATATGCATAAGTCATGACAGTTCAATTTTATTAACATGTAGGCTCTATCATTTAGGGAGAACAATGTCTCTGTATTGACCTTGTAGGATATTATTTCTATATTTATAAAATTCAGTGTCCTGTACAGTTAGTTAACATTAACTTTACTAACTTTACAGCTTAAAGCTTTACCAGCTTTATTTTTTTATTTATTTTTTATTGAAGAACAAATAGCAATGAGACAGTTTTAAGACAAACTAACAGGACAGATTCAACAATTAATACATTGCAGACTGTTTTCATAATGTTTGGTATTGTACAGGGTGCATACATGATATTATACTTACAGACATTATTACAGCAGTTGTCTTTAATCAGAAACTTAAGAGAGTGTAGCTGTATACTTATATTTCTATAGCTAAATTGTATCCCAGATCCAATAATTAATACTGTCTACCTTGTTATCTTCTTAGTGGTTGTCCATATATAGTAATAGAAACTGACATAATAACTTGTTCGGCCACTATTAGTGCATATCTTGCTTCCCATAGAATTATGCAGAAGCACTGCATAATTATCCTAACTGTACTGTCTATACAAACACATCTTGGTTCTTCCTTTATATCCCCCTTTTTTTGTCTAGACCTATCAGAAATGGGCAATCCATTGTTATCAAACCATTATAGGTGTCTGAACTCAGTGACACAATCCACAGTCCAGAATTCCATAATAATAGTGAGTTATCTGAAGAAGTTGTTGACTATAGCCATTTACAGCTCAACTTATTATGGCCCTGCATTATATACTTTATTTTTATACTTTTCTGCTGCATGGTTAAGACTGAGATAGAGCAAGACATATATAACAGATATATGCAGCTTTTGTTTCTGATGATGTCAGTCAAGTCCCCTCGGGGTTTATTTTATAATCCTGTACCTTAGTCTGTAGATCCTTTGTCTGTGTCAGCCATGTGGATGAGTCACAATCCAACATTCAGACAACTGAAGCAGACAGAACACCAAATAACTTCAACCCAACTAAAAACACACTGAGACATATAATAGTAAAGATCCCAGAAATCCAAGAAAGAATAATATACTGAAAGCTGCTAGAGAGAAGAAGCAGATCACATTCAAAGGAAAACTCATCAGAATTACAGTCGACATCTCTACACAAACCATGATGGCAAAGACAGCATGGAGCAGAGTTCTTCAAGTCCTATATGAAAACAAATTCTAGCCCAGATATTATATCCTACAAAACTCTCAAGTTTGATGGAGAAGTGAAATACTTCCACAACAAAGAACAACTAAAGAATTTCATCTACACAGGCTACTGAAGGATGTTATAGAAAGAGACCACATTGACCAGAACTCCATGAATTTACCAGCTTTATTATGAAGGGGTTCTTAGTTATTTCAGTACTATGTGTAGTTACTGTGTTATACTGTATTCTAGTTAGAATCATTTGCATACATATGTGAATTATTATTATTATTATTATTATTACTATTACTCTTTTTGGCAGTACTAGGGATTGAACTCAGGACACGGTGCTTGCCAGGCAGGCATACTGAGCTATTTCTCTGGCTATGTGAATTAATTTATATGACAAAATTATATGTATCTTCCTGTTTAGGCTATAGTTTCAATTTTTATGTTAAATTTTGTACATTTACATGTTTCTGAGAAGATATTTTGCAGAATTTGTAAAGAAGAATAAAATAAAAACCAAATCAATATATCCTGTCTGAAATTCTAGCTCCCTATAGCTTTCAGAATAGTCAACACACATAAATCACATAAGTTAATTTCTTACATCAATCTGTCTGTCTATCTATCTATCTATCTATCTATCTATCTATTGTCTATCTATCTATTTATCTATCTATCCATCTATCCATCTATTCATCAACCTTTGTGTACATAGATTGGCATGTATGCATACACATAACTGTATATATACAACTTAATAGTGTTTTATCTTTCAATAGCTATGTGTGTACAGATATGCATGATTATATTTGCATATATTCTATAGACATACATGCCATATATATAATTTTGGTTCTTCTTAGATATATGAGAAAAGGGTAACCATAACAAATACATAAAACAATAGGCAGAATTTACATTGATCAATATAGCAACATTGCCCAAAAGAAAGAATATGGAAAAGAGTGAAAAAGATAATCACAAAGCTATGTTTTCCAACATAGTCCATATAACAGGAATACAAGCTGAGTAAAGGGGAAAATCTTATCCAAAGAGGAAGGTTAAGACAATGTATCCAGTTTGTGAATAAATCACATTTGTGACATTCATATTCCCTCACTTCCTTTACAAATGTGAACAGTGTTAAATACAATCAGGAGCTAAAAGACAGATAAAAGACAGGCAAGATAAAATATAGCTCCTATATAAATAATCACAGACTAAATTATTCTTCAAAATTGAAAAAGCATTAGTGGTATAGTGGTGAGCATAGCTGCCTTCCAGATTAAAAAAAAAACAAAAAAGTTATGAACATTTTCCAAAGCAAAAGTATTGTTTTTCTACATTTGTTTCACATTATTTTTCTTAGTTACTTTCCTGTCATTGCTGAGGCAAAATATCTGACACTTAAAGTTACAGAGGACATTGTTTCTTTGGCTCGCAGTTTCCAGAGGCTCAGTCCATAGAAGGCTGGCTTCAAGGTGGGGCGGCTTGGCAGATAGCATCTCATGGAGGAGAAACTGATACCAACTGGGTAGAAGGTCGCCAGGCAGCAAGGGGGCCTAAGTCGCATCTTTTTGCCCTTTATGTCACCCAGGCTACCTAGAACAGGCAGCACTCACACCATTACGTAATTATATAATCATATATACTTACATTAGAAATCATATATAATTTTATAAATTTGTGATATATAAATCATATAATTACAGTATAAAACTAATATACATATAATTTAAAAATCCATTTGAGTTACATTAATGAAAATAGAAAATAATAATTCCTTATTTATTAACCCAGTATTCAAACTATTGACGGAGAATGTAAATCTCTATAAACATTTGCATATGTTATATATTTATTTTTCATATTTTTGAAGTGCCCTTTAAAATGCAGGGCATTTTTGGCTGCATTGACAAGATCAAGTGAATTTAGGGTGCTATGGCTGTAGGCTGTTTTGAATGTATTGAACATTTCAAGCTATACATTTGAAGGTAACCAATGTCTATATATAGTTAGTAGTTACTATGTGAAACTCTAAAGTTCCAGACCAGTGAATATTGACTTAAAGTTAATAGGCTGAATCACCTTAAGAATTTAAAAGTAAAGGCAGGCCAGATAACTCAGAGGGTTAAAGAGCCTGCAAACAGGCACAGGGCCTGTTTGCTTCAGGGCCTGCCATGTCTGCCTGCCCACTGGGCATGCTGAGCTGGCACCTGAGACTGGGTATGATGGCACGCACCTGCCATCCCAGCTCTTGGGAGGCTGTAAACAGGAAGATCAGTATTAGGCCAATCTAGTAATAAGACCCTGAACACCCTGTAGAACCTTCCCTAAAAAACACCAAAAAAAAAAAAAAAAAAAAAAGAAGAAGAAGTGGTTTCTCTTGATCTCAGGGAAATATCAGAACAAAGTCACAAATTTTCAATTTATAGGCACAAATGAATCAATCTTCAATAGAGATTGATTTTGAAAATCTTCTTTTTATCATAGCTCCTATTTCAACATAACCCTAATTTACTCAATCAGCCATATGCCATCTCTTTTTGAGAATAGTATGTTGCCCAATTTTATGGACACAATAATGACAATCATAACACAAAAGACATTTTGTTAACCTTGGTTAAATCAGTGATATTCCATTTATTAACTGCATCCATCATTACTAATTCATCACCGGATCTTCAAAGGCTTCACTCCCCTGCACCATCTAAAACATTATATGACATATGTTGGCAAATACAGTGTTTACTCATAGATCTTGCCTAATTTTTTGGGTCAGTGGGTGTAATTAATCAAAACACCAAGGACTCATGGTCCTGCAGGTTCAGTTGGGTGGAAGTACAGTATCACACACCATGAAACAGATATCCTTTCAGACAAGGCCTGAGTCAAGCGGCTGGCATGCCAGTGCCCCTTTCTGGAGGTTCTATGGTTGTTCACAGAATTCCTTTTCCTGTGTCATGAAACAGAGATTCCCACTTTTATCTTGGCTTTCAGCCTGAGATTGTCATTATCGTTCAAAGCCAGCAATCTAGCTTTGGTTCCTATCCCTTTCTTTCAACCCTTTTCTTTCATCTTCAATGCCAGCAACTATACTCTTCTTTTCTGAAGCTTGAATTGCTCTCCCTTTGCTTCTGCCATTTCTCTCCCCTGAAATTTCTCTGACACCTCAGTCTCCTCCACTGTGTGTATATAAGCTGATGGGATGGTTTCATACCTACCAGGATACTCTGGGTAACTTAAGACCAATTGAAAAGTAAACTTAATTTTAACTTTGCAAGTCTTTCCTGACTGTACCTGTATTTGGTTTTGACTGCAGTAATACAGGATGGTATTGATATGGGATCACGATCCACATTATCCTTACTATAATGGAGCAAATACACTTAAGAGATGCTTGTTGGTTGAATAGGTGGGTGAGTGGATGGGCAGGAGGTTTGATTTGGTTTGGTTTGGTTTGTACAGTGACTTTAAAACTTTCACATTTTCAACAGAGATATGAAATAAATTAGTTAAGTGAAAATCAGCTTTCAGCTATTGATTAGGTACCCTCTGTAGGTTAACAGGAATCCTTATTTCTATATGGGAAAGCTAGATGTGTTACCTTTCACATTCTTGTTTCAAGATTTTGTGCTCGGGAATTTGTACATTGCATCAGACCACCACACAGTATGTATGTGAGCATTGATTTTCTCCAAGTGTTGCTTATTCTGAGCTAGCTCAATACCCTGGTGGTGTTTTATAATAGGCTGACTGTCACTGAATGTCAGATATATTCTTCTCTTCTCTATTAATTCTCATCTATCTGTTCTCACATCTCCTGACAGCACAAGTTGAATTTTCTACTGAGAAGAAACAGACAGATATTCTTAGGATTCTCTCCATACTATATATTCCCACTACAACCTCAATTTCCATAATGGCCCTTCTAGGCTTAAATTAGAAGCTTTGACTTATTGGGGAAGTTTCTACTAGTAAAAGATTAATATTTAAATTCTACTCATAGTTAAAACTTCAGCCAACCACTCCAAATTACCTGTTTCTAACAATAGATGCCTCAGATTGTTTTTAGAATTTTTTTTTTTTTTTCAGAACAGGGGATTGAACTCGGGCCCATTGGCTTGCCAGCAAAGAGCTTATTCCTCTGAGCCATCTCCCCATTGTTTTAAAAATTATTTGGTTGTAACATTAATACCAATTAGTAGGCTTTATAATATTAAGATCCAGGACCAGGAGTTATATACTATATATCATAATTTTATTCTTATTAATTTTAAATCCCTAGGATGACCTTAGGTAATATAGTTCCTTATTCATGATAAGCAACAGAAAATGGTGTTATATAGTTGATAATTTTGCAAGCAGGAGTAGGACATGTTTGACTAAACCCACAGGTGATCAGAATGGAACGATGGTCTGTTTTGCCTAATGTTATAGTCATCCACTGGCCAAGACCTGCAATTATGGATGAGTAAATCCATCTCAGAGAACAAATATTAGAAGGTCAGATTCTCACAATATATTTAGCTTATGCCCTTCAAATTAGTTTTAACAGTAATACAGTTAAAAGTTTTGTTCTCCATCTGCCAAGATTCATGTCTATTTCTCAATTGGTTTGTAACCCACATGGGAAGAAAAAGATGTGATTAATTAGGATCTCCTATAAGGCAGCAGTGCCTTACATCTGCTCTAACATTTTATTCAGCCCTCTTCAATGTACTCTACTTCATTTGTGATTGTCCTACTTCTTCTGTTCTTTGCTGTTCCTTGTGAAACCCAATAGAGTCCTGAAGCCTGATAACTAAGTTCCTGACATTTGGACTACCTGATACCTTCCTGTTGCCTAACAAAGCATCTGACACAGTCAAACACCTGCTAATAAATTATTAACTAGTTCCACTAAAATTACAAGCAAAACATTGCCTTGGATATAGTAGGACTCAACAGTATATTGAGCCCTTGGAAATTATATAGTTCCTATTTTATTTCACAGAATAATTATTTTACCAGCATTCTGCTGCAGTTCATTTTGTCTTTTAGCTCTCTTTTTTGTAATGCTATTTATATTTCTTCTCATACAAGCTGAGAAAAGGACAAAGTGATGAAAGATTTTCAATCTTCTCAAGGAAAACATCGTAAAGGTTTTACAACACTGAATATAGATATGCACGCATATACTAATATGCATGTACACAGAAGTATACACTTGCACACATCACATTCCTGGAAAATGGAAAAATATATCAATGAGCCTTCTTTTGGTTTTTATTAAGCAACATTTTAGAGATATTAACTTAAATGAATTGTGTTAAAAACTATCTTTACATATATTCTTCTAATGTCTCCCAACAGCATCGGTGCTGCAATAAGAACACAACTTATGGCTATCTACACTTCATACAGTGTTATCAAAATAGTTTTTTCATTGAGATTTTTGACATGCAATGCATTAAACCTGGTGTAATACTAAACACATGCATATAATTTCACTAGGTTCACCAAGTTTCTAATGTTTCCATTAATACATGTCTCACTATCATTAAGGCTTTTTTTAGGCTTTGATCATCACGAACATAATTATCAACATTTCCATAGATTTGTACTTTAAATGTTTCATATTCTTATATGCATTCAAAAATTATCTGAAATCAACATATTGGTGAGATTATATCAATCTTTTTTAAGTGCAATTTCAAGCTCAAATTATGTCATTTTAATCAGCCATCCTTAATTCTACTCTTTCAGTCTTTTTATAAGTTTCTTTGCTATACTTTAAACAGAGAATTTTGTTGATTTCCAAACATATATTCACATATATTTTATGGTTTAACACTTGATTGTATGTCTTCCCCTATCTTTCTAATGTGACTGCTAGCACACTATTTCCAAAAGAAACGTCCCTTCTGTAAAAATTGAGGGGAACTATTTGCACATAGAAGATTAATGAAAAAGAAGGCATTGTATTAAGTAGCCACCCATTCTTCCTGGAATCCACAGTAAATATGTAACCTTACTCTAATTAACTTTTCACTGAGCTTTGCATAATTTACTAAGTACTTTACAGAAAGGCTGCACCATAACATTGAAGATGGCTATTTAGACATTGCTTAGGAATTCAGACTGTAAGTAATTGATGTAATTATTGCCTCATAAACATTTTCCAAGAACTGCTTACTTGGAAGGAATTTAGTTCTCAAAGACAGAAAAGTAAAAGAAAAACAAAAAGAAAAGAAAAACACACACAAAAATCACACAGCACACAATGTTTCCTTGTACCTCCATACTTCCATACATACTTTCCTCTAAGAAAAATTAACTCTCAGAAGCTAAGACATTTTTTAAAACACTTAGAATTTAGGTAAGATATATGTTATCAGTTAAGGTTCAATTAGAAATTCAATTTTAGTGGACTACTGAGTTGGCCATCAAGACTGGGCGTGTAATGCCAGCACTGGGGAGGCTGAGACAGGAATATCACTTCGAATCTGAGTGGTTTAGTGAGACATTATACCAAATACATACTAGATAGATAGATAGATGATAGATAGATAGATAGATAGATAGATAGATAGATAGATGATAGGTAAACTATCACAAATTTTATGTTGTCAGTTGGTGTTATGTGAATATATTATTTGCTGATACATTGTTTTATCCATGGACAACCATCCTAAGATGCAGCCTGGCACCCAACAAGGTTTTCAAGTGGAAATGAGGCTATGATGAGCCAAAGGCCAAAGGATATGATTCTTCTTAGATGAAGGACCTAACTGCACTATACTGGAAACCTATCGCAGGAACACTCACCACACCTAACATAAATCACATAAATGCTTTCAATTTGCAAGTTTCTGATACAGCATTTGTAATGCAGAGTTTCAATAATATGGCTTCCCTTCAAATATTATGAGAGACTGTGAAATATGGACCACATCTACTTAAATTCAATACATAAAATACTTGTGGATAAGTTCAAGTCAAGAGCACACTTACCAAAATTTATAATTTTAGCACTTAAATAATTTAAATTTGAGGTTAATAGTCTTTGATCAATATGTTTCAAATTGGGCCAGCGAAATGGCTCAGCAGTCCAAAGGGCCTGCCTGGCAAGCACAAGGACCCGGGTTCAGTTCCTGCTACTGTATGTCGCACTGGCCCTGTGGTGAGCCAGCCATCAGGTCTGTTGTGGTGGCACATGCCTATAATCCCAGCACGTGGGAAACTGAGACAGGAGACCATTATGAGTCCAAGCTCCACAGCAAGCCGATGTACCAAATAAATAAATAAATAAAAGATTTTTTAAAAAGTGACATATGGGGACTTAGTACTGAGGTAAGATGTCAGGTGTACTAAACCTCTGTAATTCATATTAGAAGAATGTGTGCCTTTCTCCTGGATATTGCTGCCTTGCAGGAAGTTTACCAGTCTAAAAATGCATAGCTTATTAATAAGCAAATTAGCAGATGAATCATTACCTTATATTTATAGGAAGTTAGCTGTCATAAATTCATTCATTTACAAATTCCCGGGACAATGAGATTAAAAACAATTGTTAATTCACAGGCAGATATCAGAAGAAAAATAGTCACATGCCTGTATGACTACTTCTTCAATGAGAATACTTCAGTATAGTATGGTATTGATGATATTATAGTTCCTGTATGTTATTCATCTTCTATAGTCTTACTTATAATTATTTATGTGTATATAAGTATTAAAACTTACATTTTTAAATACTAAGTTTGGAACATAATAGAAAGAAAAGGATAGATTTTTTGTTTATATGTTTCGGGGGATTTAAACAAGGTTAACCTATGGGTTCACAGCAAACTACATATCCATGTCTTTTTGGTTCTTAGTGTCATGCTAAGTTACTAAGTAGCCTAGGTAAGATTCAAATTTGGTTGCTTTCTTCTTCTTTTTTTTGTATTTTTTTTTATATTTTTGGGAAGGGGTCTACAAGGTGTCCAGGGTCTCGCTACTAGATTAGACTCAGATTGATCTGCCTAGTTACAGCCTCACTAGAGCTGGGATTACAGGTGTAATCTCAATTGCCATCTCAGTGAACCCCAGGGTTGGAGCCAGCACTGTAGGCCCCAGAATCGAACTCCTGGTCCCTGCACCCACTTACAGGTGATTGAATCTACTGAGCTATTTGGCTAGCCCAGTGGGGTCAAATTTGTGATTTCCCTGCCTTGTACTCTCGGAGTGCTGAAGTTATGCATGTGCACCACCTACCAAGGTTTCAAAAAGACAAAACCCTAAATGTAATATTGAATACTGAAATTCTGAATAATTAAAATTCCAAAAGTCTAAAGTACCGAAATGTAAGTCTATAAATACAAAGTGTTAAAAACTAAAGATACCAAAATTCTTGAGAAAACTTAGAACAAGGGCCGATTATATAAATGACTCCAGAATAAAATAGATACTGACTACATAATAAAGTAGGTCATTGAAACATGCTTGTTTTACAGAGAGAAGCACTTAAGTGTAATAATATACTAATGACAATGACAGGAGAAACAGTTACAGGGAAACTAATTATGTTTCCTTAAAAATAGGTCAAAATGGGCCAGTGAGATAAGTCAGCTGAGTAAGGCCCTGCTTAGGTAAACCCAGGAATAGGTTTTGATTCCCCAAAATGAAGTACCGCTCAGGTCCCACCTCCAGCCTTTTGAGCCAGCCCCTGAGACCCGGAGGGCGTGGCAGTGCACACCTGTAATCCCAGCACTGGGGAGGCCGAGAACAGGAGTGTCACTGTGAATCTGAGTTGCATGTAATGAGACAACATACCAAATACCTAAAAAAAAAAAAAAAAGCAGAATAAAATGAAAGAAAAGAACCTCAGTGTGGTTGGTAATCTGGTGTGCACCCATACAGCAGCACATTCTTCTAAATTACTTGTCTTTTTAAAGAAATCAATCAAAATCTAGGCTGAGTGATTGCCATGTATATAACCAACTTCAGAAATTTTGTCTGCCACATATACGTCTGGATAAAACAGATAGATTTTCATTTATTGAAAAAGTTTTAATATTTTTTGTGTTTGTATAGTGGCTTACATACAAAGTGAACATCATGATCATTCTGTTTGCCAATCTGAATTTGCAGCCTCATGCATAAAATGACTTAGAACACTCAAGGTATTAGAGAAATTTGACTCCCCTACTAGTGGAAATAGCTTAACAATTAAATATACAATATAAGTTTTAAAAACAATAATGTTCATACTTAAATAGGGAAAAAACTTGAAAAGATAAGGAAATGAAATAATGTGAAAGAAAATTTAATTTATGAAAATGTGTATTATAAGGATAGATTATAGGCACTTAAACAAAAGTTCTATAAATAGATGATTATCTAACTTGCATTTTCATTAGCCATATATTTTAAAATATGGAATTACAATAAGCAACTCTTTTCCTTTGTTTTAGGGCATAGTTCTGCTTGGATAGCATGTTCATATTTATATGTACAGAGTAGAATTTTCCAAATCCACCTCACACAATATGCCTAATAAAAATGTCCTTAAAAACTGTCAGATAACATTTTCTTGCATATCAGAGTATTTTATTTTGTCTAAGACTATCCAATAAGCTTGTATCCAAACAAAAATGCATAAATCCTTTCCACACAATTTAGATTCCTACTCTTGTTATAGAAATTTCAAATAGAAATAGCTTCTTGTATTTTGGCTTTTAATATTTCCATATTTAGGATTTCAATCACAGTATTGTGATTTGGGGGAATTTTAGTTTTAATAATTTTATTTAGTCACTCAGAATTACAATACCTAAGATCATGACTTTCAGAACTGTTTGTCAGGACTATGTTCATCCCTTTTGCATATTTATCACCACAGACAGGAAATGATGCTAGACAGTTTCAGCACCTAAGCATCTCTCCCGTGAGTAATCTCTGCCTATGAAGTACAGCCTTTTAGGCATTTATATTATTTTATTATCAGAATCTGAACAGTTATCCTGTAAATGAGAGTTGCAATTTATAATCGTGTGCAATTTACTAGGAATAGCTAAAATAAAAAGACACTAAGTATTTTACCTAAGGTCATCCTAACATTTTAAAAATGGACTAGGAATAAAATGATGATATTTAGCAGATGTCAGCTGACCCTGGCTTTTACTATTATAAGTCTCCTAATTGGTATTAATATTGCAACAGGGACATCAATTCCATCCTCCCGTGCTGCCTAGTACAGATTGCATTTTATTAGTTTGAAGACATTTAAATGGTTTGAAGTAATAATTAAAATCTTCCTTTAATATGTTCTAGTTTATTCATTGTCAATTGACTCAAGGTCATAACCATCCACCAGTGTTACACTCTACATTTTAAACATTTTTCACTGTAATTTATACTTCAGAAATATTTACAGCTTCTTATATTTTTAATGCATCTTGGAAAATTATTTCTTGCAACTAATTGTAACTAACTTCAAAAAGACTTAAGATCTAACAGTAGTTTCATTAATTTCATTATTTAAGTTCCCAGTCATGAGAAATTAACAATGTATGAAATAATTATTTCATAATTCATGGGCATAATTTTCTGATTCAACTTGAAAGAATGACAGTTTTACCTTTCTGAAGGAACATATCACGTATCACAATTAGCATGCTGTCTGACACATTATTTAATGTCCTTTGACAGTCCTTATATAAGGAATATATTAAAGTATTGATATTCTCCTGATTCTACATGTTTATCTTTAAAATAAATTGGTAGTCATGCAATAGTTATTGACATATATTGACATTTTACTAAGTGGTGGTCCTGTTGCTTTTTAATCTCTAGCTTTCTCTCTTCACACATTACCAACTTCTTTTTTTACTCAATAGTACTCATGTTGTATGGAATGCATACTTAGGATAAGCACCTGATAAAGGCAACATAATCCATATATAAAGTGAACTTTAACAGATAAGCTTGTACATAACTTCAAATTCAACAACTTCATATCTGTTTCCTACCCATGCTCTTCCTCTATGTCTTCTGATGATGCACTCCTATCAGTTTATTTCAAATGTTCACACCCTCATTTGCTTTCGTATGTTGCATTTCCCGTCTAATTCCCTATTGGCATGAAAGACTCAATGCCATGACTTCAATTCTTACCAGATACTTCAGAGTCTCCTTTCCAGTTCTGTTCTCCTGCACGATCACAGGAAAGCCGAGTAAAAACAGGCAATAATTTGAGAGAGATGACACCTACTTCCCCAGTGCTAACATTCATATACACTCATATTTGCTTTTTAACTAATGGGGTCTATTTCAGTGGTAGAAGCCTTGCCTTGTCCACATAAGGTCCAGGCTTGATCTCCAGCACCACAATAAAGAAAGAGAGAAAGAGAGGGAGGGAGGGAGGGAGGGAGGGAGGGAGGGAGGAAGGAAGGAAGGAAGGAAGGAAGGAAGGAAGGAAGGAAGGAAGGAAGGAAGGAAGGAAGAAAGGAAGGAAGGGAAGATCTTAAAGGTTCACCCTAATTAACAAGACAGTTTTGCCTTAACAAAACTTTAATGTTCTATGTGCATGCAAGAAAAAATATGACTATGAAATGTACAAAGTACATGTTCTGTTTTTCCAGTTGATTTTGTTAATAATTATGCTCTTATGTTCTCAAGATTCTAAAGAAAATATTAAGATTCTGAGAGTATCTCATGCATATGATTTTGGCTTATAATAATAAATATCCCATTCATGTGTGATTCTTGCTATGTAACTTTAATAAGACATTATTAAGTAGATATAATTATCTGATCTAACTGTAAAAGTTATAAATACCAAAGGAAGTAATAACACATATTAATCCATCAGATTCCCATTCAGTGAGTAAGTGTGCTAATCCTTCTAATTAATAGACATTACAAGAACATTTGAAATAATTTAGCTTGGGTACTGAGGAACAAAATACAAATTTAAGACACCTGATTCTAAATTGTAACAAATTTAAAAACAAGATTTTAAGCATGTCAATTCATATTGCGGAAACATCTGAGTAACACCTACAACTTTAGGCAATAAAATTAATTTTATATATGGACCTTAAATCTCTTTTTATTGCAAATAATTCCTGGGGATGGCAATTCTAATAACACTAGATGAGTAAGCTCAGTCGTACATTTTGGTATCTTGTCAAGCTGAGGAGATTGTCTGTGAGGTAACAACAGTGTTATGGAGCACAAGTACCTTAAAATAATTACTGAAGGAAATACAATTAAAAAGCCCACTTTTACATTATTTTATACAACTATTACTTAAATGAACTGTTCAGTATAATTTTCATAACTATGTAATTATGAAGCTTCCCAACAACTTTCATAATATTAACAAGAAAAATATATTTCATAAAGTTGCAATAATGAGTTTTTTAGTATTGAATCAAAAATATCCAGCATGACATGTTGTATATCACTAACTAAAATGCGATAGACCTGTTATTCATCATTCTGTATCCACATACTACTGTAAAAATACTCCATTCATCCATTCCACTTTCTAATCAGTTATGATGTCCAGGAAAGCACACTTGAGACATAAGAAGTTGAGCACTGGCTATCTGATCTTGTGTCCTCCTATATTCAGATGTCAAAATGTAATTTATAGGGCCAGCCAAAGAGCTCAGCTGACTAAAGCTCCTGCAAATGGGTACAAGGGCCAGGAATGTGATCCCAAGCCTGTAGTGCTGGCTCCACCCCAGGGAGTGCTGAGAAGGCAATTAACACTGGGTGTGATGGTGTCCACCTGTAATCGCAACACTTGCGAGGCTGTAAACAAGTGGATCACTAGGAGTCTGGTCTAATAGTGAGACCCTGAACACCCTGTGGACCTTCCCTAAAAAATACAGAAAGAAATGTAATTATAAATATGATGATTTTAGAAAATGAAGTTTTAGGTATTTGCTTTAGTTACTTTTTCATGCTGGAACATGATATCCTACAATTTAAAAGAAGGACAATATGTCTCACAGCTTTAGGTGGCTTAAAAGTTGGCTGGCTCCAAGACAGAAGCAACACGGTGAAGGGACTGGGAGGAAAATAGTTAACAGACAAACAGCTCACATTGCCACTCAGATGCAGAGAGAGAAGAGCCATAAGAAGAATATACTCTTTCAAGTCTTGTGCCCACTGACCTCCCTTCTCCTGCCCTTTCTCCACAGCATGTCCTTGGCTTGGTCCCTGCCCTGGGCTTGCTCCCTCTGGCACAGCCCTTGGGAAAGACATCTACGCTCTTATAAAAGACCATACAGAGAGCTTCCTTGTCCACATCTTGATGAAAGAACACAAGTATGTGGTGGTACATCTGAACAAAGAAATTAACTCTCATCAGATACTAAAGGTGCTCACAACTTGATCTTAAAATTTTCAGCTTCCAGAATGGATGGAAATAAATCTCTCTTCTTTGAAAGATACTGAGTGAATAATTTTCTGTTGCATCACCTGAAATAGAATAAACCAACTATTCAAAGATTTCTCAATAAGTGAAGTCTTAAAAATTCTTAGACATCTTAGAAAATCTTCTTTAAGATGTCTATGAAAGACAGAGAGAGAGAGAGAGAGAGAGAGAGAGAGAGATCATCAAAAAGGCAAAAATCAAGCTTCTAAGATGGTCATCCACAGAGACTTGGGTGCCACCACTTGGTCTAGTGGGTAGAGGTCTGGGCTGCTGCTTCAAGGGTTTGTTCTTCTACAAGGTAATTGGGCTTGGGCCTCTCTCTTCACCTCTCTAAATCTCAGTCTTCCGCCAGTAGCATGGGCATAAAACCCACCTCATAGAGTGATGTCAACATGGAAATGGAATTAAAAAGAGAGCGTCCCTGGAAATCCACGCTCCACTCTGGCACATGGGCAGTACTGTGGGAATTCAGTGTTTATGAGATCTTAAGTTAAAAAAGAAATCATTGAATTTGGAAAATACAGATTACATAAAAGATACTAGGCTTTACCAAGATTTGAAGATTTTGTTTAATGTATAAGAAAGTTCTATTTCTATTTACTCCAATGGTAGGTGAAATGTAGGTTTAAAGCAAAGTAACTGAAGAAAGGACTGAATAAATTTATAAGTTGTTTAATATCAAAGCGAGTACTAAAGAAATTGTATTTCCTTGTTTTACTTTTTTAAGTTATTTATTTACCTGTTTATTTTATTTGGTATAGTGTCTCTCTATGCAGCTTGGACTCCTATGGGAAAAAATGTAGCTTTCACAACTCATCACTAGTTATACAAAAATTCTAAACTTGAAATACTTTCTTAACCAAACATAATTAATCTGAAAACTATAGAACTCATAGAAATTAATGTGCAGGAAAATTACAAAAGAATCAAAGACTTCAAGTTGCAGGTCATAGACTAGCACACTCTGATTCAGGTATTCTACATTAGTTTCTAAGCAGGAACACAAATAATAATATAATTCAGACATGACATAGTTAATCTTGACATCTTGATATGTGCTCATTGAGAAACACTAAACACAGTTTTATAAAAAATTATGGTATCCTCACATATACATAGAAAATAGGCTAGTGTTCTTTTATTGTAGTCCATTTAATTTTATTACCAGGTGATATAAAAATCATTATTAGTGATATAGTATGAAAATAAATGAGTACATTTTACTGTAATATGTATGCGTTACACATTTACAAAAATGTATAATTCATATATATTTTACACACAATTTTGTATACACTTTCAAAAAAACTCACATAATAAGGTTATATTACTGAAGATCATGTGGCCTTAGAGAAGGAACATTAAACATTAAGCAAAGTCACCAAAGTGCAGATAGGATAGGAGAATAACTGGAGTAGAGAGTAGAACCAATGCTATGTAGAAATGCTAGTCAGGAGACTGCAGGAGTTCTTTGCTGGGTGTAACCTCTCAAAAAGGCAATTAAGAAAAATCTATGCCAGATGGTTGTATCCAGTCATATGGATAAATTGGCAAGCATTCAACTTTTCTTAAATATTTTAGTTTATATTGAAGAGCAGAACTCTCAGAAGTCTGACCATGTTTCTGTCAAAGAAAGTGGACATTTTCACCCCATTGTATGTAAATCTTCACAGCAGAAGCTCCAAACTCTGTGTTAACCCGGATGCCATGGCCAGGTAACTCTGCCAGAGTATTAGCAGGAACCAGATCTATCTTCCAATATTTCCTTCTCTCCAGCCCTAAAATGTATTCTAAGATAAAAAAGATTTTTAAAAGCAAACTAAAAAAAAAAAATTGGATTTTTTCAAAGCAATCTCTTAGTTCCAATGTATTTGCATAAATTATTCAGCCCAAAATTACAGACTATCTGTATAGAGGATGTGCATCACTATACTAAAGCTATTAAAACTCTTAAGGATAAAATGAGAAAAACTGTAGCAATATGTATCTTGGGAACCATATATTTCCTCATATTTTATTACATAGTATAGATTTGCATGAATAATTGGATGCCAGGTTGTTGGGAAGTGAAAGATGCCATAGTAAGAACCATGTGTTAAGCCAGTAAGAACCAAGGAATGCAATGGTAGCATCACTTTCTGAAGAGAGTTCTATGTCACGAAGCACACAGAGATAAAGCCTGGAGATGAAGCATACGCAGCAGCTAGGGTTCAAAGCAAAATGTTAAGTCAGGCAACATGAACAAAAATATTCTGCCACCATATTAAATAAGTTTTTCTACAAGGAAAAATTAAGCAATCTTAGTAGGCATAATTGATTTTAAATTGGCATATCCCAAAGGAAAAACTCCCATGTGACGAACACTAACCTCTACAGTTACATATCAGCCAAACTGATCACAAAATCTCTACCTTGACATCGATACATTTTTTAAATAATCAGAAAAAAATTCTCAACTCTTTTTCTTTTCAAATACTGAGAATTATTCCACACCACTATGCATATTGTGGATCATGCCAGGCTCTCTACAGCAAAAGAACTAGGCCTGGAGATTTTTCTCTCATCAAATATTGATTCAGCTTCTATCATGTTTTAATAAATGCACTACACCCTGAGGATTCAGGAATGAACGAGGTAAAATTTCTAGTCCATGTGAAATAAAACTACTGAGTGACTTGATGAGAAATTCTAAAATCACTTACCCTGGGGTCATCAATATACATGTGAAATTATACTCTAAAGGGACTTAACAATAGGGAAAACAAATACCCTTAAATATGTGAGTAAGCAATATGTGAATGCACACATAATCCTGAAGACATTATGTACCTTTTGTAACCGCAGAGTGTAGAGTTTAGTTCTTTAGACAGTCTATGTAAAATGAGTATTATGAGCCAATCATAAACACATCTAGATCTAGATAATATAAATGCTGAGAGATAACACAGAAAGCAAAGATGCCAACTATAAGATGCCAATTACGGTGAGAGGGATTTGTCTCTAAGTCCAATAATGTTTAGAATATTTCAAAAATGTCAGCAACCCAGTTACTGTTCCTATGAATTAGTTTTTTTCTTTTCACTTTCTTGCTTTTCCTCTACCTCCTTGCTAGTTCCCTTTCTTTTGAACAGCTTCTTCTATTACACAATACCTTTTATACACTCTGGGCATTATTTACACTGCTGGTATCTTGCACCAGAGAAACAACTGATATTTTCATATTTGTATCCGATTTCTTTCAGCCAAGGGTAAGACCTAAGGGACATTCATTTACCTAGAAATGTCTCTTGTTTATTTTTTGTGGCTGAGTAGTACTCCATTGTTCTAAAAGAAAACATGTACATTTTTTTTATATCCATTCCTCAGTTGATAAGTATTTGAGTTGTTTGCAAGATTCAGCTATTACAAATTATGCTGCTGAAATATGGACATGCACATATCACCGTGGTATGGTGTTTTTAGTTTTTTGGTAAAATATCCAGAAGGAGAACAGCTGGGTCAAATTGGATCTCTAATCCGAGTTTTTTAAGGAATCTCAACACTAATTTCCACAGTGCTATATCAGTTCAGAGCCTCAGCAAAGGTGGAGAAGGGTTCTTTATTCTGTACAGTCCCTCCAGCAAAGACATAACAGAAAGATAGGCATTTAAGATAAATACAAATTTCTCAGAGAAACAAGTAAAAATGACAAATAAACATCCAAAAAAAGTTCAGCATCACCAGTCACTGGAGAGATGCAAATTAAAACAATGCTGAGATTTCATTTCACTACAGAAATTATGGCTATCCTTAAATATATTTTTAGATCCATACCTATTTTCTGATTCAGTAATCCTTAGAGGAAGACTTGAAAATTTCCATATCTGACAAATCCCACATGTCATGCTGATACTGCTGATGCAGGGACTATAGAAAGAGCTAGTACCCTAGACTATGAAAGCAAAACTCTGCCCCTGAGTGCAATGATTCAAGTAATTTATGTATGCATTATATTGTCACCTATTTTATTAAATGTACCATAGAATAATATATACTTAAAAATAAGTGCAATGAGCTACATTCTGAATTCAGGTATCCATATTATGGGTATTTAATTTGGCTAACTCTTCTGACAGCTCTCCTCTAGGATAATGGTTTGATCTCTCTTTTTCTGTCTATCATCTATCTCTCTCTCTCTCTCTCTCTCTCTCTCTCTCTCTTTGTCAAAATTTCACAAGCATGTGTCTTTACAGAACTGTATTTAAACTCTTTGAGCTGGCTTGCTTATGTTTACTATTTTACAATTCTGGCACACATCTACCATGCATAGAAGATGACACACAAGGTCATTAACAGGGATTCCTCACAAAAGGAAAGGAGGAAAAGAATAACTCAAAAACATGGTCTTGTGCTTTACCTCATTTTTATTTATTAACTATTTCATATCTGCCCAAACCCAAACTTCTCTAAAATGGGACTAATTACACATTTATAATTTTGCTTCTTATACAGTTTAGTTACACAGGAACTCTAAAGATGTGTGGAAGGGATTTGGAAAGAAGTTTTATTATGGAGATGAACTTAATTATTGCGTCCATAGTGCCATCAAATGCTGGGAAAGTCCCCAGTATAGTTCAGTTCCACTATGGAACTCTGCTGCCATGCTGCTTAGGATACAGAAAAGTGTATTTCCTTAGACCCGAGAAGCCATTCTTTCATTATTTATCATTTGCACTCTGATAAAATTAAAGAATGATTCACAGACACATTATTAAAGAACCCAAGACTTTATATCAAGGATTAGAAGTATAAGGTAGGGAAACACACACACACACACACACACACACACACAGAGAGAGAGAGAGAGAGAGAGAGAGAGAGAGAGAGAGAGAGAGAGAGAGAGAGAGAGAGAGATTATAAGACTGATTTTTTTCCCCACAAAGCTGAAAAGCAAATGAAGGAGCACAGCAATCATGTCCTGATTCTTGCCACTAATTTAGATAGATTATTTCCTGAGAAACAGAAGATAGCATCATAGCAAGTTAAACAGTAGAGTTTAAAAATATGGTTTTGTTTTCTGGAATCTGATTTCACATTCCACCAAAAACTTAGCTCTTGCAAATTGTTCCTTACAATTTTATCTACCCATAAATTTACTTATATTACTTTATTCCTTAAAGCCAGGGAGTGAAGCTGGAACAATTAATGAGGACCCATAAAATTTTCCCTTTTATTGTTGGTGTGGTGTCTTCTAATTTGGAATTCTCAGAACTCACTGCTGAGGGCTTATCAAGACATGAGTCATGTGATTTCTGAGAACCAGCATGCAGTGTTTCCTGGTATGAAGCGAGTGTTGACATCAATGCAAGTCCATTTTGTTGCTATTCAAGCGCCCCCTTTCAAGTGTGCTTTCTACTTATCCTTTCATGGCACTGCTACTCCAGGTCAAACTAACATTTCATGTGGACAGTTATTGGATGTGTCAGCTATGTCAGCCCAGACTCAACTTTGATTTCTTATTCTCTTTCCTCTCTTTTGAGGTCTGCCTATGTGGATAAGTAAAAAAAAAGAGATATTTTCTCAAAGACATGGGGATTAGTCTTTATGAGTTAAAAAAAAATAAATCTTTTGGAGGGCAGTACTGAAATGGTAGCAGAAAATATTTAAGTTAATATGTACAGTACAATTATGATTATATGAATTACCCTAGATCTTTTTCTCTTTCAGTGGTTATTAAGGTGCAAATTTATACAAATGTTATGGAGTATACAAAGAGCCAGCCCGAACAGAGCAACATTTTACTTAATCAAACAGGAGAAATGGAATGTTAATATTTTATGTATTATTACAAGCATTTTACAAACTTCAGACTATTATGTAAGAAAAATTGTGTATTAAAAACTATGAATCTAGTCCATTGCACAGGAAAGAAGCTATAGCATGCCATAGGAATATGCCTTATATTGATATTTTCATTCCTACTTTTTTATTCACTATGGAAATGATGAAATGAAGCCTCCTGAAATTTATCAGGTCTGTCTCCTGGATGTGATCCCTATTCTCAAAATACTCATTACTGAGGGAAGCAATTCCTCAAAGCCACTGAGCAGCATGGATTTGGAAATGGACATAAGAATGCCCAGCTCCTAAGTGGGAGAGAATTTTAGACTGTCACAAGCTCTTTGATGGTAAAAGAGGTCTATGTCTATTGACTACAAAGGAGAAAGAGTACTCAGGTTTATATAAGGTGATTTAAAAATGTATCCAAAGGTCAAAATGAGTCATATTTGCATCTTTGTGTGCATGAGTATGTGTATTGGGGATTGAACTCAGGACCTTGTTCATGATAGGCAAGCACTCTACCACTAAGTGAGATCCCCAGCTCTTACATTTGTATCTTATAACATGAAGGTATTAATTACGGTGTACAAAAGTCCAATTATTCCAGCATATAGGGCCAGAAGTCAGCTTAGGTATGGGCCATATTAGACAGACTTGACACATTAAAGCAAGATAAATTTCTGTGCTAGCATTCCTTTTGCTTTAATTCTGGCATAATAATAAAACTTATTTAGTAATTTAGAGCTCCATTCTTGTCTCTGGTATTTATATTCATTAAGAAATTACTATCAGACACCTGTTATGTTACAACCCCTGTGCTGTTGATTTTGGGGGCCTGTTGCATGTAATGTAGAGTGATACACACGGAAATTCAAAGCCACATTGGCAGAAAGGAGTTTAAAGAACCACAAAACAGTACTTTCTGTTTCCACAGTAACCAGAAGTTCTTGACAGATTTTGAGTAGACACTGATTTTATTTTGTCTTTATCAATTTGTCTCCAGCACACACTCTAACGCAGATTGAATCGAAGGCCTTCTCACCAAGCTACATCACTAGTATTTTTACTTTATTTGAAGAAAATGTACTGCTAAGTGACTGTATCCCCCTTGAGTCCCGAGAGTACTGGTTTCCACCAGAACATGTAAGACAATGAATCTCTCTGTCTGTCTCCCTCTCTCTGTTTCTCTGTCTCTGTCTCTGTCTCTGTCTCTGTCTCTGTCTGTCTATATGTCTGTCTCTCCATCTGTCTGTCTGTCTGTCTGTCTGTCTGTCTGTCTGTCTGTCTCTCTCTCTCTCTCTCTCTCTCTCTCTCTCTCTCTGTAGTTAAATTTTGTGATCCAGGATTTTGTGATATTCTTCAGGCTGACTTTGAAGCTTTGAACTACATAGCTCAGGATAGTATTGAACTCGTGACCATACTTCTGCCTCAGGTTCCCAAGTGCTCGAATTATATGCCTGGTCAAAACACTGAATCTGAAAGACAAGTGTTAGAATGGTAACAACTAATTTTTGTCCATTGCGAGCATGATTTTATCAAAATTTAATTTTGGCACGGTACAACTTCAAAAGCATTTTAATTCATGATTCCATAGGATGATATGTGAGTGTATTTCTTTTATCTCATTTGATCCAGCAAAAAATACTCTTGAGAAATTGGAAAATAGTATCATTTTTCACTATATTCTCCATGATTATTCTGACAGTGACAGAAATTTAAACTAATTGTAATGCTACAGAAAAATCTAAATATTTAAGCTCAGCAGATTAAAGGCCCTGCTTAGGCAGATGCAGCCCCTGGAGTTCAATCCTCACATGCTGTGCTGGGCTCACCCCCAGGAACACTGAGATAGTGACTGAGACTTGGAGTGGTGGCATGCACCTGGGATCCCACATCTTGGGAGGCTGAACACAGGCAGATCTCTAGGAGTCCAATCTACATAGTGAGACCCTGGAGACTAAGATACCAAAAAAAAAAAAAAAAAAAAAATTAAACTAAAAATTTAGAATAGTTCCTTTAAAATTGAAAATTTAGCAAACTGCTATATATATATTAGAGACATGTATGTGATATATGTATATATATATATGTGTGTGTGTGTGTGATATATATATATATATATATATCTGAAGGAGACAGAGAAAGGAAGAAAGGAACAAACACAGTTTTTATGTGGATGATGGAGAGAAGGCTGAGAAATTCTCAAGAAATTAGATAGATAAATAGTTAGATAGATAGATAGATCCAATTAACAAAGTATTAGTACATGTGATAGTACATTTCCTCACATGACCTGCATAAAAGAATTGTAAGCCAGCAAAAATAGGACATGTTGTAATATAATTTAACAGACGATAAGCCAAGGAATGGGAAGTAGTTTGTATCCTCAATCATAAGTCACTGTGGAGGCAATATTTACACTCACACTTCTATAACTCAGCATAACATTCACTTCACTCCACCATGCCTGACATTTTAGGGCTATGCCAGTCTAGCTCAAGAATGTCTCTTCTCTCCTCCTTGGTACTTTTTTGGCAAATTCCATAGCTGAATCTACTGTGAGTTTCTTATCGCTACAGCCATTTCTCTGCTTCAGCTCCTGCAGACACGGAGCTGGAAAAGTCTGGCAATAACATTCAGTGGAAATGAGAAGCATTACACCTCGTGAACAGTCATTTAAGTTTAAATCCTGGACATATCCATCAGAATTTAAGTTTTGAAATGAGCAATTATTATTTTATACCTATACTTCTCTTCCAGCCATGACTTTATCCTTCAAAGACTTACCAGCAGAGTATATTATTTTTGGCTCTGAAAAATATTTTGTTTGCAAAATCATGGTAGAGGACATTTGTGCTCTCCAAACTAAATGCTACTACTCCTATGCTCAATTTGATTTTATACTTAAATTGATTACTTAACTTACTCAATAACTTACTCACTTAAGCACTTGGTCTTGGATTTCTAGGGTCTATATATATAGTAAATTTGTTTTGAGCTCCACACATTGTACAGTTCAAATTCTTTTTTAAGAACCTTAAGGTACATTTTAAGCTCATGAGTCTTTTTTTTTTTTTTTGCAGAACTGAGGATTGAACTCATTTGTATTTCCTAGCAATCAGGAAATTCAATAAGACACATATTATTTTATTCTGATAAATAATTTGATTTAAACTCATATTAAAAAAATCTCTATCCTCATTATCTCTATTGTCATGGAAGTACAGAAATTCGAGTTAGCTTACACAATTTATTTTTTCTTCTTCACATTCAGTCATTCCTTTGGTTTGGCACTTCGGAAGGTATAAAATTGAGGAAATGTTACCAGAATCTCACTAGCATCTCATCTTCAACACTGTCAGCACACATTATAGTTAAAGCAACACTATCCACAATGCGATATAATTTGCCCAGCTACATGTTGAAGAGTAGGTTAAACAAACAAACATGCAAATAAATAAGTACATTGAGTTACTTATTGTTTTCTATTTTAATTCCTTTTCAAATTGAGTTTTTGTTCCTATTTACCTATTTCTACACTTGATCTTAGGCAAAAGGCCAAAAAACAATTATTATGAATCTATTTATGATCAGATATTTTAAATGAGTAAACACTTAGAGGTTTAGAGTTTTTCAGTGACACAACTTTATCACAGGCATAGACATCACATTGTTAATTTCTGTTGGTTTTTTGTTGTTGTTGTTGTTGTTTTGATTTAGTACAGGATCTATAGAGTCTATAGGGTCTCACTACACAGGTCAGACTCATACTGAACCTCCTGTTTTCAGCTTTCCAAGTGCTGGGATTACAGGCGTGCACCACCACTCCCAGGCACAATCGCCTTCTCAGTACACCCCAGGGGTGGAAATGGCATGGCAGGATGGGGGTCAAACCACCAGCCCTTGTGTCTGCCTAAGCAGGTGCTTTAATCTGCTGAGCTATCTGGCTGACCCACCTTTATTTTCTTGTATTCCATGCTTTAGTGTAATAAACTGAGAGCTATGTTTTCTACTTTAGTTTCCTGTTTTTCAGTTAACTTATGACTTTGTACCTAAATGAGTTTGTGAATGTATTATATTACATTAATATCTCAGTGCTTGCAGTAAAACACATTTCCTTAGGCTAAACTTAGAGTATCATCTATCTTTTATTATCATCAGTTTGACACATGAAACTAAAGATAATGAAAGGCAAACATGTGGAATCTCAACAACATGAACCCACAGGAGAACAGAGAATAATGGCAATTGCCAGGGTTAGGGAAAACAGAAAAATGGGAAACCAATCAAACTTATAAACATTTGTACATCTCAAATGTGAAATATATAATGTAAATTAAACGCATTACAATGAAAATAAAATATTGAACTGTATCATGTACATTTATGTTTCATTTAAATTCTCAAGATTATAGCTACCACTGCAGTTTACTACTGCTATTGAGTTCTGTAGAAAGATCTAAGTGTGTAATACAATATCACTCATGTTTTATTTAGGAAAATGTTATATTGAGCTTCTCATATAAAATTAATATGTAAAACATGTACTATATAATCCAGTAAAAAGTAATAGAAAAACTAGTAAAGACAGTTTAAGGTCAGTTTCAATATTGTATTATAACAAATATATTCTCCTCTAAATTTGAAACATCACAGTCAGCATGTTGTGAATATCTGAGTAGAATTATGATATTAACTGTCATGGTTAGAAAGTGTTTCTCTTCACTTGCTTGCTAGCTGTTCTTTGAGGCCCCTCACTGCTATTTCCATTGTCTGAGCCGCAGTTCTTCCCAGGATAGCCTATACTTCAATTAGATAGTCTGTAGCAAGCCTTACATCTTCTTCCTCTCAGCATGGCCCAAATAAGAGAATTTACTGAAAGTTCTGTGAAATAATAACAAAGAAAATAAAAACACCATTTTACAGCCAAAAACCCCTCATTACTCCTATTAAAGCAGAATGTTCATTAGAGACAGAGAATGGCCTGGATATGACAATCACAGAGATGGTTCAGTTCAGATGGATGGAATAAAAAAGAGGCAGCGGAGCAGAATTAACATTTTAGCTAACTTGCCAATGCTGAAAAGAAACTTTTGTTTCAATCAAAGTCTGTTTCAGTCAAAGCAAAGCATTTTAAATAGAAAAGTCATTCTGAAGAAATAATAAATGCATAGTTCATGATTTGTAGATGTATAAAACTTTACTTTTACCTCTTTTTAATGTATTTTGTGCAGGATCTCACTAGGCAGTTTGGATTCATAGTGATCCTCTTGTTTTCAGCTTTCCCAGTGCTGGGCTTACAAGCATGCACCACTACAATGCCCAGAAGTCATGTCCTTTGGTCTAGTCCACCAAGCCACTTCGCTCCCCCCACAGCACTAAGCTATATAGGTCTCATCTTGGTACTTATGCTCTGGTTCATGAAGCTTCTTTCCTTTCAACTCTCTCTTTAACTACATTTAATTTGTGCACTTATATTAATCTGAAATTTCGATATGAGTCCTGAAAGAGTTGGACAATCAGCTATTCATGTGAGAATTGCCTACCTTCATCGTCAATCTGATCTCTTCACGAACTTGATTATCCCGCCATTCTATTTGTACTTTGGCATCATCTTTATTCACCACCCTCCCTTCATCTGCCGTCTTTCCCCAACCATCATCCCGATGCTCTGCAGTGTGTTTAGCTATGACTACCTTTTCTAAAGTATGTGTTAACGTTACTGCTTCTATTTCCCTGTTATGATCCATCCCTAATGGTTAGTCTGGTTTCACCCTCAGTGCTGCAATGAACAAGGTCTACCAAGGTGAAGACATCTCCATATTCTTATGTCATGCATGGTCTTTATTGCTGCCTCTTTTGGATACAGCCTCTATTAAAATTTGTTTTAGAATACTCTGGTGGAGTTCCATCCACCTGAGATGCTTCACTTCCGTGGCCTTGCACTCCCGTTTTCAGCCTTCAAACACGAGTTCTTTCCTCAGGTTACCTAATCAGTTCCCTCTATGTACTGTGGAGCCATATGTGTTAAGTGTGCTGAGGATCCAATATCCCAACAGCTCTCCTATCTCAAATATGGCAGCTAAAGCACCTTTAACTTAAGAGCTTCATAAATCTTATAAATGACAAGAAAAATAAAGTAAATATTAAAACTGCTTCTATAATACCACAGTTTTCTGTAAATAAGTTATGAGTATATCAAAAAAATTGACACCTAGAGGGATCTGAAGCAGTCTGGAAGTTTCATAAGTAAATAAGTATATGTTCAAATGTATAATTATGAAACTTTCAGTAGCTTCTGAACATATTTCTATGTGCTTGTGTATGGAAAGGTCACAACATGATTTGAGAACATTAAGAAAATAAGTCAAGGAAATTCATCACTGGCCTTATAGCCTATAATCAGAACATCATTACAAGCCAAATGAGCGTAATTTGTCACTTTGAAATTTCTCAGGTTGAAAATCAGGTCATTTCAAATACCAATTTTCACGGGGCAAACAGGTCATGCCGTCCACCTGCTCTGTATACTTCTCTGCAATAACATTCAGAGTTGCTGACTTTCTATATTCTATCATTCACTGCAGAAGGGACCACCCAGTGTTCTCCTTCACAGGGCATCCATTTAGAAGGACCCTTATCTCTTAAATCTAAAATGATCTGTAGAAGCTTTTAGAAAATAGTTTACCAGCATGTAATAAAAGTGAACATATGTATGACCTTTGATGAAACATTTTCAATAACAAAGTAACTAGTTTACCGGAACTCTTATTTATAGTAATATTAATACTGATAATGTCATGCAACATATATCATCAGATGTATAACACCATCATCATTCACAGGAACCTAATCAAGTAGGCATTATTCCTGTGCTCATTTAGCCGATAAGAAAATTAAGGCAAGAAGAAATTCAGAAAATTGTCACAGGTCATACCATTCACAAATGGCAGTGGAATTGAATCTCGGCCACGTTTGTTCTAGGAACCTTCTCTAAGCTTTCATTGTAAGATATCTCAAACAAATCCATCAAATTATGTCAGTGAAAGAGAATGAGGAAGATGTAGTCTAAACTAGCAGTTCCAACTGAACTTTAATTCCAAAGGCATCATTAGAATCTCATTTAGATTCTTGCATTGAGTACCAGAACACTGAAGAAACAGGACTCACAGGTGCCAATTTATTTTTCTCCCAGTGCTTGATGTTTGGACATGGGTGGGTGTAGTAAAGGTAAAATGGCCAAAATCTTATTTAATTGGTACATTGGAAGGTGGAGGCTGTGCTTCCTGGAGTTGAAAGCTTCTGGGAATTTAAAACAAATTCAACTGTTCCCAGCACACATTTGTAAATATTTAGAGACTTAGTCATTTACAGTAACTCTTGTGTATGAAAGTGTTGCTCACTACCTTTACAACACATAAGAATGCAATGGTCTCTCTCCACCTTCTATTTGCTCAGTTATTTAAAAAATAGTCTTTATTTATTTGGCACAGGATCTCACTATGCAGATCAGACTTGCAGTGATTCTCCTGTCTCAGGCTCCCCAGCGCTGGAATTACAGGCCTGCACCACCAACTCTGGTTTTGGTGGTCTGGCCAGGTCAGCATGCCAGGGGCGGGGCTGGCTTGGCATGTGGCACTGGGGATTGAACCTACGTTCTTGGGCTTATCAGACAGTCACTTAGACCACTGAGCTATCGCCTAGCCCTGTGTCTGCTCAGTTTTTATTGCCCAACCAAACAGAAGCAAAATGAACCTCCTTCGTCCTCAACACATTGGCTCTGGTTTGGATGCTAGATATTCCCCAAAGGGCCTCGTGTAAAGGCCAGTTTTCTAGGAGCAGCTGTATCACAACTTATATGGCACATTTTAAAAAGTGGAACTTAAGGTGTGATCATTAGGTCTCTGGTGGAGTACCCTCCAAGGAGACCACAAGACTTGTCCCACCCAGTCTCTGTGCTAGCTCTGGCCTATTTCCTCCTCTATGGACTTCCAGAGTGGAGTCTCATTACCCACTGATTTGAACTCTGCATTTCCAAAACTGTGAATTCTACAAATGTACTTTCTTTTTGTTAGCCATCTCAAGCACTGTGCTCTAAAAGTACAAAGCTGACCATTTCTACCTATTTCTAAGGTATTGCACATCACCCCCAGTCTTCTTTTCCACAGGCCCATAAACAGTCTTGTAAAATCACACATGCTCTTGTGCTTAAATAAAATGCAGAAAACGAGGACATTAGCAATTCAGCAACTATTTTTTCTTTGTTCCACCAAAACAATTTCCCCTCTCCCTTCCTATAGATTTCTCAGGGCCTAGGTGTATGCCATTGAGATTTTTAAGTAGTTTCATTCAAGTCTGAATAGAGAACATGAGAAATAAATTGGCCTTTAAAATGCCTATTCATAACATAATATCATACAATTAATCACTTTTATAATCTTTGGTCAATAAGAACAGAATTTATTATAAGGGAACTGTCTTAAAAATATGATTATTGCTTAACTTTGGATTAGGATAACTTCTAAACCTTGCTACACTCAAGTTTCAAGATTATAATATTAACTTACTAATCAGCGACACTCTTATTTATCCAGTTATTAAATCACACCTATGTGAAAGTAGTTGTATGTTTCCTCCAATTATTTAGCTTAAAGTAATCTTCAACAGATGGCCTATTTTTACTTTTTATTTTTCCCTATATTTAATATTCTTTAAAAAATTTATTGGCTTTTAAAAGAGGGAACAATTAAATAAACTTTTATTCTTTTTTTTTTTTTTTTTTTTTTTTTTTTTTTTTTTTTTTTTAACATTTCTGTGAAGTTAAAGGAAACCCTAAACTTTTAAATCCTTGTTTATATAATAAACTGGGAAGATTAAACAAATGTTACAGCTTTGTTGGTCTTAACCTTATACAATTTAAAATGTCTGGTTGACCTATCTTTTTGAGATAAGGGGGTGTTAAGGTCTTCTGTTAAGACTGT
>PVKA01027948.1:0-29951 GCA_004027165.1 Ctenomys sociabilis | reverse complement strand
AGATAAACCCTGAGAAGACTTCAATGACCACATAGGAAATATAAAGTACATGTGTTGGTATATAAGTTTGGATCTACCTAGGTCTTAACCATCCAGCAGAAAAGCATAAATGTATAAAAATGAAGTATACATCGTGAGCCCATAATATTAAGCTGAGCTGTAAATGGATATGGTCGACAATTTCTTTGAATAACTCCATTCAGAAGAGAAGCTTAACGATATTATTACCCTATAACATAGGCAGTTGAGCTTAACCTCGCTATCTGTCTCAATATCAAACATCTTAGGCATAACATGGAAAAGGTATTTTCCATGAAGAATTGATATGTTAAACTTTAAATCCCTATAGAATGTGAAGAAAAAAATAAAAAGAAAGTATTAAAAAGTAGGCATAGGGGGCTGGGAATATAGCTCAGCGGCATAAGCACCTGCCTGGAAAGTGTAAGGTCCTGAGTTTGATCCCTGGTACCACCAAAAAATAAAAAATAAAAAAATAAAAATAGGCATAAAAATTATATAATTTGATGCAGAAATTTAGAAATCTAACCATATAGAGCATAGTAGCAGGATACTCTTATGACATTTTTTGTCTTTTGTTTTCATTTATTTACCTTTTAAACAATTACTTGAGAGACTCTATAGCACTAAATGATATGACACGACAAGCAGTACATATGTAAAACACCAGAATGACAGGCATTCTAAGCAGGACCCTACTATTAAACATTGCTATCTTCAGTGCAGTTGCTTAGATCACAGGTATCAGCATATAGAGTTTGTCAGGGTGAGAATTCTATCAATTAACTGCTAGTTTCAAAAACCTGCTGATGTTTCTCAGGATCATTGCCTTAACCATCTTGTGCATATAAATATATGTCTTTGCCCCATCATGTTTCCTAGCTTTTATTCTTCCTTTCCCTTCCTTCTTTAATCATTAAATTCTCCCCTTCTTTTAATTGTTATAAATTTTATTTTTATTTCTTCTTTGAGTTCTTACCCTAGGGATAGTATATGATATTTAGATATGTGGGTCTGGTTTACTTCACTTTTGAGCATATCTTCAAGAGGCATCCTTTTAAATATAAAGGATTCAAATTTATCAATCTTTATAGCTGAGTAATACTCCATTATATAAAAATACCATAAAGTTGTCACCCATTTTTCAGGTGACAGGCATCTTGGTTGTTTCCAAGGTTTGACTATCACAAATTGTGCTGCTAGAAACATAGGTACACGTATATCACTATGATATGACATTATCAGTACCTCTGGGAAAATTCCCAGTAGGAGACAGCAGATTTGAATAGGATTTCCAGTCCTAGTTTTTAGGGAGTCTCCACACTGATTTCCATAATGGTTGCACCAGTCTGCATTCCCAGGGGCCGGGGAGATGGCTCAGTGGAATAAGCACTTTCCTGCATTCCCAGCAGCAGTAGAGAAGGCTTCCTTTTCCCCCACAGCCTCTCCAACATTTGTTGATTTCTTTATGATAGCCAATCTTTCTGGGTATCTCAGTGTTGTTTTAATTTGCATTTCACAGATGGCTAGTGTTGTGGAACATTTTTTATTTATTTCTTCAATTTCATCCTCTGAGAAGTGTGTGTTCATCTCGGATTACCATTTTGGGATTGGGTCTTTAAATTTGGGGGCCCTAATATTTTTTATTTCTTTATAAATTCTAGAGAGCAGACCATTGTCTGAGTGCTTATTAGTTAAGAATTTTTCCAAATTTGTGGGTTGTTTTTGTACTTTATTGGTTATTTCTTTTCACATTTAAAAACTTCTCAATAAGAGGTGGTCCCAGTTGTCAGTTTTTTCAAGTGTTACCCATGTAGTTTGATTTTTGTTCATGAATTCTTTGCCTACCCATATGTTTTCAAGAGTTCTTCCTACTTTCCCTTCCAGATGATTTAGTGTTTCTGTTTTCATGTTTAGATCTTTAATCCATTATGACTTTAGCTTGGTGCATGGTGATAGATTTGGGTCAACTTTTAGTTTTTGGCATGCAGAGAGTCAGTTTTTCCAGCACCATTTGTTAAAGAGGCTTACTGCCATTAAACATGTTTGGCTCCTTTGTCACAGATAAAGTGGTTCAGTGTGTTTGTAGATGCTTCTGCAAATTCTAATCTATTTCCTTGATCCCCAGGTCTATTTTGTGGCCAATACCATGCTGATATTATCATAGTAGCTTTGTAGTATAATTTCAAGTCAGGAGATCCACCCTAGCCCAGGCTCAGCGAGTGTGTGGGAGAGCTTCTAGCTTCACTGCACCCCTGAGACCTCACTGGACCAAACCCAGGCACACCGTGTAAGTGAGACCCTCTGCCATGCACTCAGGACCCTTCTACCCCTCAGGAGCCAATCTCCCAAGGCTGCCAAGTGAGTGAGAACTGCTGCCACATTCTCAGGATCCCCCAATGACCCAGCCCACGCCCAGACCCAGCTAGTGTGTGGGAGACCTTCAGTGCTCCCCTGTGTCCCTTAGGTCATGGGCACAACAGGGGGTACCACAGGTTCACTTCCAAGGGCTGCAGCAGGAAGAAGCTGAACACAACAGCTAGACCCAAGAGAGGCACAACTGGATGAACTCAAACTTAATAGATCTGCACCAAAATTTCAGTACGTGCTAAGGATGTAATTGCGCCAAAGCTCTACACAGAAGATCAGAGGTCTGTGCTATATGAAATGACAAAGAGAAGGAGGAGAATGCAGTCTCAGGCCTTGAGCTCCCCCCCCAACAAGTGCAGAAGACACTAGCTCAGCTGAAATGTATGAATTAATAACGTCGGAAATAAAGAAATAACAGCAAAAAGCTACAGAAAAACACAGATAAGAATCAATTTCTGAAATAAAAAAGAAATCTCAATAGCATCTGAAGTAAAGAATAAAATGCAGAATCATATGGAAAAAATGTAATCTGAAAAAAAATCTCTGCAATAAAAGAACTAATAACTGCTTGTAAAGAAGATACTGATAAAAAATAGAAGAGATTAGAGAAATCACGGATTCCTTAAATGAGCAATACAGGAAAGAAATAGATTGCATGAAGCAGATTCAAAGAAATATAGAGGAACTCAAAATCTCAATCACAAGTCTACAAAACCATTTGGGTGAATGTGAAGACAGAGTTTCATATCTTGAAGATGCTGGTTCAGCTAGTGAAAAGGTAAGAAAGGATCTTTTGAAAACAACTAGAAAGCAGGAAAAAATAATCAATCACCTGCAAGATTATGCATGGAAACTCTCCTACACACTCACAGGGCCTGGGCTTGGGCTGCATTGGAAGGGTCTGGAGAGTGCCAAGGAAGTTCTCACTCATACACCCCACCTGGGCCTGGGCTATTTCTGCAGGGCTTCAGAGGGATCCCGAGAACAGGGCTGAAGGTCTCCCTCATATGCCATGCTTCGGCTGAGTCCGCAGGTGTCCAGTGGATGTAGTGGAGTGTGGAAGGTCTCCCACAGTCACTGGGTCTGATATGGTTTAATTTGGATATTAATTCTTTTGGGGAAATTACTTTTCTTACTCATTTATTTAAATGGTCACGAGTCTTTTCACAAATTCTGTATTTTCTCTTGAATCAAGTTTAAATTAAAGTTTTCAAAATGTATTTAATTTTTCAAATATGCTTTCATAAAATTGTAGGGAGAGCTGAAGCCAGAAATTAGTCACATGTATAGGGGCAAGGCAAGGCAAGGCAATCTGAGAATAAAAATTGCCAAAGTAATCAAGCTGCTTCAGTACTGAAACACTGCCTGAGACAATTACAGTTATTAGTCGCTAGGCAACACTGTGTCTCATGATAGTAACTTTATCAAATGTATGAATAAATGCCCCTACACTGGTTGAACAGTTCCTTTCCTTCCAGCCAGAGAGAGGGATCCACTTGACCTTAGCTTTTATCTCATCTTTATTTCTGTATCCTCTCACTGTTTTTTATGCTAGAAGCATCAATGGCTGTGTGGGATACAGCACAAAATGCTTCATATTTTCTAATTTTTATGTATCATGCTGATATGTTACACACATAAAAATTTAAATGAAATTTTGTGTGCATATAAAATAGGAGTAATCAATTCTATATCATATTTAAAAAGATATATGTTTATTCTTTCAAATTTAGCTTCACTCACAACAAATTTGTTTATGGTATAAAGGAGAAGTCCAGTTTTTCCAAACAAACTGTGAAAAGCAGAATTTCTTATGGTGTCCAGTGCTACAATTATCATAATTCAAATGTTTCATATGTAAATGATTCTGTCCGCACAACATGGACTTGACAAACTTGTTCTTTCTCAAAACATTTGTTTGCTTCAAAATTTGAATTTTTTTAAGTTTTAAAGCAATTTTCACAAAGTAGAAAATTGTGGGGATTGTAACATCAATTTTGGGAGATGTTATGGTTCACATTTGATTGCTATTCAATGACCACTTATGCTCATAATGCTTTAGGGAGGTGGGTGGATCATGGGAGCAGTATAGCTGGCTTATATTTGGTAGGTGGGATTTGACTGAAAGAAATAAATCACTGGGTACACATTCTGAAAAGATTCAACTTTTCCTGAATATTCCTTGAAGCTCTCCTGGCTTCCTGTCTACCTCTCCATGTGTGGTACTCATCTTCCATGCTCTTCTGCCATGTCTTGCCTTGGAGCCACCTGACTATGGACTAAGTCCTCTGAAATCCGTAAGCCCGAATAAACATTTCTTCCTTTAATTTGCAGGTGTGGGCATTTTGTCCTAACAATGAAGAAAGTGACTGAGATTTTGGTATCAGAGAAGTGGGGTTGTTGTTGTGACTACCTGATTTTGTGGTTCAGAAGCATTTTTAACTATAGTGCCAAAGGAGTTTGGAAAAATTTGGAAATTCCAGCTGTAGGAGATCTAGAATCCTATAAGCTGAGTTCAGTGTGAAATTCTGTTCAGAGCTCACACTTCTTTGACAATTGTATTGCAGACCATGGTTGCTACGCTCTGGCAGAAAATTTGTGTACATTCTGCTACTATCTTGAGATTTTATCTCCTGAAAAGTCATCTAGGAAACTGGTTTACTGGTATTTGGTTCATAGCATTCAGCGATCCAGGCACTCAAAAGTCCTTGAAGCTGGGATATAAAAAGATGAGGCTAATAATGTTAGCAAACCTTGCCATCATCCATGTTGAGCTGGGTTTACAGGCATGGAGGATGCAAAAGTTGTGAGATTAGTGAGGCATGCATCCAGATTTCTGAAGAAGGCCTGTAAGGCCAGGCAGTGTGCCTATAAGAGATCAGTTTGTGAACCTTTGTAAGTGAAGCTGATAGTGAAGTGCAGACCAAGGAAGGTGAAAAAAGTTGAAGTGAAATATCCAAGGAAAGCTGCAAGCAGAAAGCAAAGCCAGCCAAAGAGAGAAGACATGAAGATTAAAACCCTCACCAGTGCAATAGAGTTAAGGCCACCCAAGCCCTTTTAAATTCACATCTCACCATAGTTTGCCCTGTGCAATAGACATGGCGATACAGGAATCAATGTTTTCTCTATGGGTTTTGGTCTTCTTTTGTTCACATTGCTTTTGATCTGCATATTTCTCCACTTTAGAATGGGAATAATTACCCTGTGCCATTGTATGCAAGGAATATTTGACTCTGATTTTTATAGGAGCTCACAACTATGAGCTTGTCTTACATTGTTTGAAAAATTCTATTTTTTTATTTTATAGAATAAAAACAAAACAAAGGCTAATACAAATGGCAAAACCAAAGATGGAAACAAAGTAATATACAGCAATACATATGGTACAGATTTTTCAGAAGAATAGCAAAACAAAACAAAAAAACCCAAGAATATCAAATTAACAATGGTTGTTATATTACCTACTTTTATCATCAAATCTGTTGCTCAGATTAACAGTATAGGTATCCAAGACTGGACAAATAATTGAACATTAACATATGCTTTCAATAAATCTTAATTTTTTCTTGTTCTTTTTTACTTTTCAGTTATTTTTTAAAGAGAGTATAATCATAATCGATAAAACATTATAAATGGTACACATTTAGAAGAATAAAATGAGAGATATGCAACCATAGCTCCTGCATTGAACATTGCTGTCTTTGATGTAGTTGCTCAGATTGCAGATATTAGCATATAGAATTAGTCAGAGTGAAAATTTTAAACATTAATTGCTATTTAAAAAAAAACTGATGGAAATCAGTAGCACAATCATCTCAGCTATCCTGATTCCTGATGGGCTGATACGTTACTAAAGTACTATATGCCAGATGTTGGCAGTAATTTAAAGAAGCCTGACTGTGACTATGAAGTAGAACAAGAACCCTAAACAAAATAAGGATCAGGAAACCATCCTTCTGCCCCTTACCAAAATAAGGAAAAGAGACTGAAGTTTAGTAATGCAGTGTCTGAAAATGATATACCCTCATTTGAGTTTGTATAGGGAAACTAAGTGACTTCCAGACAATGAATGACATTAAGGTCTTCTAAGCCCAAAAGCTGAGCTTTTCTAAGGAGATACAGTTGTAGAAGCTGTTGGCTGTGGTACCAGTAACATTATGAGTATAACATTAGGACTCTAACCTTTATTTTTATAATGTGTTTATTTTGAATGTTTTCCTTTTCCATGAGTTTTGTAAGCCATGCTTATCACTCATTGAATTCTTTTCTTTATTTTTATTGCAGAACTGGGGATTAAACTCAGGCCCTTGCTCGTTACATTTTTACTCAGATATAATTTCATTTTTATTTTTCACAACTGGATTATATTTTTAAAAAGATGCAAACACATCTGATATTCACCAGACAGTAAATGAGTTGTTAATCTTTTTTGTCATACTAATTTTTATTTTATTGAGAAACAAATATTAATGAGATACTTTCAAAACAGGTTAGTAGGACAATAATTAATATGCTGCATATTGTCTTCATAGTAGTTATTCATAGTACTAGATGAAGACATGATATCCTGTCCAAACAGTATTAGTACAGATTGTTCTCACTGAATTAAGAGAAAGTAACTATATAACTATCATAACTATTTTGTATATGCATATACAAAATATTCCTTCATTAGTATCCCCCTTTTTGTTTAGTTTTGTCAGAGATGGGTATTCCATTGCTATTTAAATATTGTAGGTACATGAATTCAGCAAAATATTCTGATATAGTTAAATAGTCCATAGTAGTAGTGGGTTTTCTGTAAGACTGGCAATGTCAGAAGTTGTTGACTTGAGCTTTTTATAGTTTAGCATATTAATATGGCTTCACTTTTTATACTTTGTTTTTATACTTTTCTGCTGGATGGTTAAGACCAGGATAAAGCAAGACCTATATAACAAGAAATATAGCTTGAGTGAGATGGTATTTCAGTATTGTTTTAATTTGCATTTAATGAATGGCTAGTGATGTGGAGCATTTTTTTTTTCATGTATTTAATAGCTTCTAGAATTTCTTCCTCTGTGAAGTGTGTATTGTATTCATCTCGGATGCCCATTTCTGGACTGGGTCCTTAGATTTTTGGGGCCCTAATGCTTTTTAGTTCTTTATAAATTCTAGAGAAAAGACCTTTGTTTGAATGCTTATTTGTTAAGATTTATTCCCAATTTGTGGGTTGTCTTTGCACTTTGTTGATAACTTCTTTTGACGTGCAAAACCTTCTCAATAAGAGGAGGTCCCTGTTGATAATTCTTTCAGGCATTACCCGTACAATCTGATTTTTGTTCATGAACTCTTGGCCTACCCCTATGACTTCAAGAGTTTCTCCTATTTTCTCTTCCAGTAGATTCAATTTTTCTGTTTAATGTTTAGATCTTTAATCCATTTTGACTTTAGCTTAGTGCATGGTGATAGACCTGGATCCAGTTTTAATTTTCAGCATGCAGAGAGCCAGTTTTTCCAGGACCATTTGTTAAAGAGGCTATCTTTCTTCCAGTAAGCGTATTTGGCCCCTTTGTTGAAGACAAGGAGGCTGAGTTTGTTTTCAGTGGATTCTGCATCTTCTAATTTATTCCATTGATCGTCCAGTTTGTTTTCTTGCCAGTACCATTCTTGTTTTATCACAGTAGCATTGTAGTATAATTGCAAGTCAGGAATTGTCGTGCCTCATACCTTGTGTTTATTGCCCAGGATTGCCTTTGCTATTCTAGGTCTTTTCTGGTTCCAAATAAATTTTAGGAATGATTTGTCTAGGCTTGGAATTTATGTTGGTGGTAGTTTAATAGGGATTACATTACATCTGTACAACAATTTTGGGAGTATGGCCATCTTTACAATGTTGATTCTTCCTATCTAGGATCAGGGAACATCTTTCCATTTTCTGAAATCCTCTACAATCTGTTTTTTCAGAGTACTGTAATTTTCATTGAACAGATCCTTGACTTCTTTATTTAGGCTAATTGCTAATTATTTCATTTCCATGGTGGTATTGTAAAAGGAATTGTTTCTCTAATTTTCCTCTCTGTTTGTTACCTCTATAGAGGAATGGTATTGACTTTCAGATATTGACTTTGTTTCCTGCTTTGCTACTGAATTTTTGTATCAATTCTAGAAGCTTCTTGGTGGAGTTTTTTGGGTCTTCCAATAAAGTATCATGTCATCTGCAAATAATGATAATTTAATTTCTTCTTTACCTATTCTTATTCCTTTTATTTCTCTCTCGTCTAATGTCTCTACCCAATGATTACAGAACTGTATTGAATAGCAGAGGTGATAGAGGATATCATTGTCTTGTACCACATCTGAGAGTAAAAGATCTCAGTTTTACCCCGTGTAGAATTATGTTAGCCATTGGTTTTCATAGATGGCTTTTATCAGATTGAAATAGAGGCCATCTATTCCAATTTTCTGTAGGACTTTGAACATGAGTGAGTGTTGGACTTTGTCAAAAGCCTTTTGTGCATCATTTGAGATGGTCATGTTTTTTTTTTTTTTGATTCTGCTCTATTGATATAGTATATGACATGCATAGATTTGCTTATATTGAAATAGTCTTGCATCCATGGGATGAATCCTACCTGCTCAAGTTGTATAATCTTCTTGATGATTTGCTGTATTTTATTTGGTAGGGTTTTATTGAGGATTTTTGCATTTATGTTCATTGGGGAGATTGGCCTGGGTTCTCTTTTTTAGTTACATCTTTTTTCCTGGTTTTTGTATCAGAATAATATTTGCCTTCAGGAATGATTTTGTGAGTGTTGTTTCCTTTTCAATTGCATTGAAGTGTTTGAGGACTACAGCGATTATATCTTTTGTAAATTTCCTATAGAATTCAGCTGTGAGTCCATGAAGACCTGGACTTTGTTTAACAGTAGTTTTTTTTTTCTTATTACATTTTTTGTATTTCATTGGCTGTTATTGGGTTATTGAGAGCTGTTATATCTTCTTGATTCAGTTTTGGTAATTTTCCCATTCTAGGAATTCTGTGAGAATAAAATTTTTCAATGTAGCTATTAATAATCTGAAAATCCACTGGGTCTGTGGCATTTTCAACCTTTTCATTCCTTTTTGGTTATATTTTAGTTTTTTATTCCTTCTTTTTGATGAGATAGGATAGGGGCTTATTAATTTTACTTAATCTTTCAACAAACCAGCTTTATAATTTGTTAATTATTTGAATTGTTTTCTTCTTTATTTTCTGCTTTTATTTTTAAAATTTCCTGTCATCTTTGGGCATTTTGTTTGGTTTGCTCTTCCATTTCTAACTACTTGAGTTGCAGCATTAGGCTATTTATTTGTTCCCATTTTGTTTTCCTAATGTGTGAGTTCACAGCTATAAATTTCCCTCTAAGAACCGCTTTCATAGCATCCCATAAATTGTTATAAGTTGTACTTGAATTTTCATTGAATTGTAGATATTGTAATTTGTTGTTTAATTTCATTTTGACCCATTGGTTGCTGCATAGAAGTTGTTTAATTTCCATGTATATATGGGATTTTTCTGGTTTCTTTTGGCATTTATTTCCTGTTGGATTGCACTGTGGTCCAATAATATACACGGGATAATTTCTGTTTTCTTACATATTCTTAAGCATGAGCTATGAACTAGTATTTGGTCTATTTTAGAAAATGTCCCATGTGCAGCTGAAAAAAAAATGTGTGTTTAGATGAGGTTGGTTGCAACACTCTGTATGTATCCACTAAGTCCATTTGTTCCAAGCTCTGGTTTACTTCTGTTGCTTCTTTGCTAAGTTTTTGTGTGGTTGACCTATCTTTTTGGGATTAGGGGGTGCTAAGGACTCCTGTTAAGATTGTGGTATTGGATATGACATTTTTCATGTCCATTAAAATTTGTCTTATATATTTGAGTGCTCCTGTGTTTGGTGCATACATATTTATGAGTGTTACCTCTTCCTCTTGATGTTTTTCCTTTAACCAGTATATAGTGGCCTTCTTTATTTTGTTTGATCATTCTTGGTCTGAAGTTGAGAGTGTCTGCAAAATATGATTGCTACCCTTGCTTTTTTTGATGTGCTAGGGCATGTAGCATTGTTTTCCACTCTTTCACTTTCATCCAATGAATTTCTTTATTGTTTTATTTTATTGAGAAAGATATGACAATGAGACAGTTTTAAAATGGATTATTAGGACAGTTTCAATAATTAGTACATTGCATATTGTTGTCTTTGTAGTGGTTATTCAAAGTATTAGATGTAGACATGAAATCCTGTCCCAAATGAATTTCTTTATGAGTTAAGTGTGTTTCTTGTATACAGCATATTGTTGAATTTTGCTTCCTGATCCCCTGTGCCAGTGTATTTATTATTAGTGATGAGTCCATGTACATTGATGGTATTAATGAGATTTATTGACTTATGATTGACATGTTATTTACCTACTGATGTTTATCCATTTTTCTCCTGTTTAATTGTTTGCCCCATTTGCTGCTTTCTTCTGTTCTCATTCATGGAGTTCTGGTCATTTTGGTCCCTTTGTAGAATATCTTTTAGTAGTCTGTGTAGGGTTGGCTGTGTCATCATGAAACTCCTTAGTTGTTCTTTGATATGGAGGTATTTCACTTCTCCATCACACTTGAAAAAGAGTTTTGCAGGTTATTGTAGTCTGGGCTAGAATTCATTTTCAAACAGGACTTGAAGTACTCTGCTCCATGCTCTTGTAGACCTCATGGTTTGTGAAGAGAAGTTGGCTGTTATTCTAATGGGTTTTCCTTTGAATGTAATCTGCTTCTTTTCTTCAGCATCATTTAGTATATATTGTTCTTGTGCTTGATTTCTGGCATCTTGACTACTATACATCTTGGTTTGTTTTTAATTAGTTTTTTGTTATTTTGATTTCTGTATATTTTGGTTAATTGAATGTCAGATTGCTTCCCCATAGTGCAGAAGTTTTCTGCTATTAATTCTGCCCATATTCTTTTTATATCATTTGTATTGACTCTTTTTTCTCATTGATGCCTATTAATATAACATTTTTCATCTTTGCATCATGTTGCAGATAATGAATTATTTTTTCCTGCATCCTAGTTGTTTTTGAAAGATGTTATCTTTCTTTTTCCTAGCTGCAATGGTGTCTTCAACATCTGAATCTCTATGTTCACTTTCATTTAAACAGTTTTGCAAGGTTGTGATTGAGATTTTAAGTTGCTCTATATCTCTGTGACTCTGCTTCATGCCATCTATTTTTTTCCTATATTGCTCCTTAAATCATTCTATCGTTTTTCTATACTGTAATTTTTTATCATTGTCTTCAATGATAAAAGCAGTTATTAATTATTTTATTATAGTTATCCTTTCTTTTTTTACTTCAGAGTTTATTTCTGATCTGATTTCCTCTGTGTTTTTGCATTTTGTTCTTACTTCAGATGTTACTAATTCAGAGATTTCTTTTTTTTCCAGAGGTCATTTCTGATCTGATTTCCTCTATACCCTTCTGCAGTGTTTCTTTCCTTCAGACTCTATTAATTGAGACATTTGAGCTGTGTGATTTCCAATTTTTTTTTGTGCTAGTGTCTCCTGCATTTGTTCTGGGTGAGATTTGAGCCTGAGCTTGCATTTTTCTCCTTCTGTTTGTCATTTTGTATAGCACTGTCCTCTGACCTTTGTTGCAGATCTCTGGTGCAATTATAACCTTGGCATCTCCCAAAATTCTCACCCAAGAGATTACATGGTTAAGCTGGTTTTAATTTTATATTTACAGAACTACAATTAGGAACACTAATAATGGGTCGAGATATTTAGCAGTTGACCACCTTTTGTAACTAATGAGTTTGCATTTTAGACAGTAAGAGCAAACATTATAACTGTGCAGCTAAGCAGATATTAAATTCGGAATTTGTATTTAACTTAGCTCCCCTAAATTCTGTCTAATCCCCTCCCTTTGATGTACCTGGGGTCTTCCTGGCAGACTCGTTCACCTGGTTACCTGTTACCCCCTCTGTAGATCAAGGGTGAAAAAGAGGGGCCAGGGAGATGGCTCAGTGGAATAAGCACTTCATTGGCAAGCGCAAGGGCCTGAGTTCAATGCCTGGTTCTGAAAAAAAAAAAAAAAAGTGAAAAAGAGGACACTCTCATAGATCTGGGTCCAGTGAAGTGTCTCAGATTACTAGGTCTGGATCTACCAACTTTGAACTTGTCAAGATGTGCCTGCTTTTGGATTGTCTGCTGTGCTCAGCTTCTTGCTGTAGCTCATTGGGGATAACCTGCTGTGTCACTCTGGCAAGATGTTCAGCTCCTGGATTAACTGGGTGGGTCTGGCTCCTAGGTTCTCTGCAGGGAGCTCTGTTGAAAGGTTCCGAAGTCTGCCTCACCCAGGGCCTGGGGTTTGGCTGGGGAAGGGTCTTGGGAGCTATGAGTAGGTGGAAGTTCTCACACTTACACAGAGCCTGGAGTCTGGCTAGAGAATGGTCTTGGGCATGGTGAACAGGAGCAGGCGGGTGGACCCACCCACACACAAGGCCTGGAGTTTGGCTGGTGAGGCGTCTTGGGTGCGAGGAGTAGGCGGAAGTTCCTACACTCATGCTGAGCCTGTAGTCTGGCTGGAGACTTCTAAATAAAGTAGGACTGGAAATCTCATTCAATCTAGTTATTCCTTTTCTGAATATTTTATCAAAAGAGCTGAAAACATCATACCATAGTGATATATGTGCACCCATATTTATAGCAGCACAATGTATCAGAGCCAAATCTTGGAAGCAACCAAAATGTCAATTATCTAATGAATAGATGCGAAATATGTGGTAGTTTTATACAGTGGAGTACTACTCAGATATAAAGACACACTGAAATCCTTTATATGTAAGGGGATACAACTAGAGGCTATACTTATCAGTGAAATAAATCAGACACACATATTGTCTCCCTAGTATAAGAATCTAAAAGAATAAATAAAAACTTAAAGGTATAGTAGATATAATAAAATGGAAATAAACTGGACTGAAGGATTGAACTGTGGAAAGAAAGGAGGAAAGATAGGAAAAAAGAAGGGGGGATAATCATATATACAGATGGCTGAGATGATTGTTCTAATATTTTCCATCAGGTTTTTGAAAATAGCAATTAATGTTTAGAATTTTTACCTTGACTAACTCTGTATTGGTGATGTCTGTGATCTGAGCAACTACATCAAGGACAGCAATGTGCAATACAAAATCCACAGCTGAATACCTCTCATCTTGGACTTCTAAATGTGTACCATTTTAATGTCTTGTCAATTATTATGCTCTTTTAAAAATAAATTAAAACAAAAAGATGAGGAAAAATTAATATTTCTTGAAAGCGAGCATTAAAATTAGCTATTTGTCCAATATTGCATAACTACATCTGTTATTCTGAGCAGATTTGACATTAAAATTAGATAATAGAACAACCATTGTTAATTATCTGCTCCTGTTTTGAAAATATGTAACACATGTATTGTACGTTATTCTGTTTTTTCCATTTTTTTATTTGTTTTTACTCTTCAAAATTAAATTAAATTAAATTAAATTTTAAAATGCCATTTTCTGGATGTTCAATGAATTAAACCCCAGGATTGTATTCTGTATATCAACAAATGGCCACTAGGTGGCAGAACAAACTTGGAAAATGTGTATTACAGCGACAGTCGGCTTAAAGAACTCCCTTTCTCTCTCTGTCTCTCTCAATCTCTCTCATAATTTAATCTTATTTTGAAAAGTAAAAGCAAAAGCAAAAACAAATATCAGATACAAAGACAGAAACGGGTAACACAGCAATACAAATGTTACAGATTTTCAAAACAAGAATAGTTAACAATGGTTGATATATGTATTACCTATTTTTATCATCAGATTTCTGCTCAGACTAATAGAGCACTCTCTTAATACAGTAGCTAGATTCAACTCTCTAGGATATTTATTTATTTATTTTTATTATTATTATTATTTTTGTTTGTTTTTTGCGGAACCAGGGATTGAACTCAGGCCCTTGCGCTTGCCAGGGAAGCACTTATTCCACTGAGTCATCTCCCCCTCTCTAGAGTATTTAAAAGTTCTGTTGTCTATGATTATGCAGGATGTAGTTGCATCTACATTATGTCTGCAGAGGACGATGGTGGGACACAATGCTCTGACATCTATTCTTACTATCTGTAGGCTAAGAGACCCCATATAATCCACTGGGTAGAAGTGGAGATTGGCTGTAAGATAAGAGATTATTTCTTTCTTTGAAAATTTATTTGGTATTTAGAGAAGCAGGTTTATTTTTTATACTTAGGCTGCAGGTGGCAGTTACTTACCAGTCTCCTCTATTCATAGGCAATGACTTACCAGTCTCCTCTATTCATAGGCAGTGACTTACCAGTCTCCTCTATTCATAGGATGTGAGATCTAGCCAGTCTTGGGAAGCACAGCTCAGCCTCTTTGGTGCATAGTTCAAAACTTTCTTGAGGACTAAAGGACTTACTCTGCTATGGGCTGGAGCTGGAAGTGATGCCCAAAGATAGCTGAGACAGCTCCCTTGCTTAAATATGCATTCCCAGATTTGCATGCAGTCAATGACTTCTTTATAGAAGGTATGCAAACCTAACTCTGCCTCCTTTTAGGATGGCCATCCTGCTTCCAGAGTTCCCTATAAGGACACTTGGAGCCTTAGATGAGGCTTTATCACAGTTCTTGACCCCTCCCTGTTACCCAGTGTTACTTCTTTCTTTCCTAGCAGCTTTGATTCCAGGAGTGCCCACACCTAAAACTCCTGGGAAAACTGAGGCAATTTTGAAGGTCATATTTCAAAGAAGATTATAATTTTTAGGAAAGAAGCAATCAAAGACATGCTGAGCATTAAGTGAACAAGTCCCCAAGGGCAGAAGTCTGTCCTCTTTCCCATTGTATCCATAAGGTCTCCACATAGATGACCTTCGATGGATATACGTTAATAATTAACAAATCAACACTGATCCTTAGGGTGCTGATATAAGCAGGCGTTACCTCAGCTATAAGCGATAGATAGCTGAGAGATGAGAGTATAATTTTCAATGTCTCTGGCCAGCTGACTTTTAAAAATCCCAGTTGTCTATAGAAGAAACATTCCTATCAATCACCACAGCCAATTGCAGGACACTGTGGAGCAGCATAACCAATTATGCTAGCCACTGGGTGCACTAAATACATCCATCATAAGATTGGCTGACAATGCAAATATTATGACAGACCATATATAATGCCAAGGCCCTAGAACCACACTAAGAGAAATTTGCTCTTACTATATCTTTGTCAGTGGAAAAGCATTCCTTCCGCTCTAACAAATGTTGATGTTGCTAGTCACTCAGCACTGTCACTATTTTAAACATTCCATTGTAGCTAGTAAAGAGCCCTGTCTGGGAAAAGGAAAGCATTATAGCTTAGCAGGTTGACAAAGAGCCATTTCTACAATCAGTGATAGTTTTTATCTAAATCTGAACATTGTTATTTTATTGAGACTCTAAACATGTTACTTAATCTCTCTGCCTCAGTTTCCTTATCTATAAAATGGGGATGAAAATAGTGTCTTTTGAAGGGTTTTCTATGAAAATTAAATGAGTTAAGGTGTATAAAACAATGTCCAGCATAGATAATGCACAGCTACTATTTAAATGTAGAGTATGATTTTTGTCATATTCCAGACATTATGTGTATAAACAGATCACAGAATCCTAGACACATTTTGCTTTAGGATTATCCATTTTAATAGCTGTAATTTGTATAGCTGCCTAATATATGAGAATCTAATATTTTTGTTTGGAAAACAAAGCATATGTATTATCTTTGCACCAGTGGAGTCAGGTGTAAACTTTTTATAATTATGGATCTGGAAAGTAGAGGGTATATTTAAGTATAAAGAACTAAGTTCATTGTACAAGCAACACTGTAAAAATTTCATACCTTTCATAGCCATTTTCTCCCTAGTTCTTATGACAAGTGGAAGTTGTGCAAATTGTACAGAAAATGAATCATCCACCCTCCGTAATATGGATACAAGGAAATGTAAGTAATCAAGAAAATGAACCAGGTCCTGGGAATGTAGCTCAGTGGTAGGGTCCTTTCCTAGCATATGTAAGATTCTGAGTTCTATCTTCAGCACTGCAAAAATGTATAGTATGGTTTACAGTGTTTATGCAAGGCATACTTCCACAGAATTTTACTGGAATACCTCAAATGCACTAGTGTTCTAGTTAAGGTGAAATCTGTTTTTCTGTACTTCCAAAGTACTTTGCAGTGGGTAATCCAATCATTAAGAAAAATGGGTTGTTCCACTGAAAGTGTTTTGTTCTTTTATTTTCTTTGGATAGAAATTGTTGTTTATGGAGTCATGCGTTGTTCAATTGAAACTATTTCAAAGTCAGGAATTTTGATAGTAGCCAAAAAAGGGCTTTCTACTGCAGGAATCTGTAAGTCAAAGGAAAAAGGTTCCTCCTTTGGTGAGGAACATAAACAGTGCTTCCATCTGTACACTTACATAAGTGGGGTCTTATAAACAGATAAATATTAGCTAAGAGTTTGCTTAATAAAGATAAATATGATTTAAACCAATAAGATATTAGCAAAATAAAAGTTAATGAATAAGACATTATTTTAAAACCAGGAAGTAAAAAGAAATGTAGAAGTAAATTATAGCTAAAGTAATTATCCAAAGAGAGAGGTAAGTATGAAAATAATTTAATGGTGAAAAGTAAAAAACATTTTAGTTGTCAGCTGGCTGAGGTTTAAAGGAAAGGTATCAGCAAGTTTCATATCTGGTGAGAGATCCAGCTCTCCCATAATGGCCCTTTTCATGCTATGTGCAGGAAAGGGATGCAAGGTCCCTTCATAGCATAATGTGGAAAGGGAAAAAGAGAATCCCACTAGAAAGCTTCAGTAATGTTTCATTCATAAGGGTAAAGCGCTGATGCCCTAATCACCTCTAAAAAGCTCCACCTTCTTATCCATTCAGTTGGAAATTAATTTCAACATGATTTTTGAAGAACATGAAAATATTCAAATAATACTATGTAATAAATAGCAGTTATGAAACACAAAGTTTAACTTTTCCCCCACCAGACCCCATCCCTGTTTCTGTCTTTGCCATTTTGATTAAGAAGGCTGTTTAACCGGAGGGTTGACAGGGAATTTTCTTCTGTGACATCCAATGCCTGCTACCTTCTCAAGTGTGCCTCACCTGAGGCAGGTGACATTTTTCAATTTGGCTGCAGACTGAATATCTTAAAAGACTTGGGTTACCCTGAGACTGGAAAACATGAAAGTAGGACATCTCGGATGAAGAGGAAAACCACTTTTCTGGTTGCCTTGAAATCCACACCTGACAGCAAGCTCTCCATAATCTTGAAAGGAAAGGAAAAGCTACTTTGTTCTGTTAGGCTGTTCAATGAATCTAGTTTCCTCTAAAATTCTGAGGGAGCTGCATGTTGATATTAGGAACTTGGTAGAGGGTGTTTCATAGAGAAAATTCTTATTTGAATTTCTACTACTTCTAAACAAATAGGACCATGTTTCTCAAAATATAAAAAACACAAGTGTCAGAAATAGCAAGTGCACTGGGGCATGAAACAATCTGTTCATTTTTATTATTTTATTGAGTGATATTTATTTTCTAAAATAAGTTTATTGATAGATTTTATATATAAAATTATACACATAAGGACAATACTAATCAGAGACAATTTCAACCCACACAGGATATATTTTTATTCATTTTAATGATAAAAAAGATAAAATAGCTATGAAACAGTTTCAAAGCAGGTTAGTAGGACAGTTACAATAAATAATACACTGTTTATTGTTGTCTTCATACTAGTTATTCAGAAGACAAGATGCAGACATGATATTTTGTCTAAACAATGTTAGTACAAACTTTGTTCTCAGTGAACTAAGACAAAGTAGCTATATATCTATCCTATCCTGTATATACATATTTCTATTTTTTTCATAACAAAATGGTCCTTTCTTCATATCTCTCTTTTTTTGTTTTGCCTAAGATGGATATTCCATTGTAGTTAGAGAAACTGTATTTGGAGAAATCTTTAAAGCACCTTTTCATACTAGATGCCAGACCAAAGATTGTAGGTTCTTGAATTCAGCAAAATATCCCGATATAGTCCAATAGTCCATAATAGTAGTGAGTTTTTTTTTTATTTTTAAAGATGCAAAACAGTGATAGGAAAAAAAAGCATTAGAAATGATACAAGACTTCAGTAAGTAAAGTAATAGGAATTCAATTATGATTGCTGCATTACATGGTGCTATCTTTAAATTAGTTGTTCAGATCACCAGATGTACGTGTATAAAATATGTTTGAAGAAAAGAAAAGAAAAGAATAATGAAGAAGTTATAGAAAATTAAAAAGAGGAAAAAAATCACAGTGCAAAACTTGTTTAAAGCATTCACTGCTTCCTTCAAAAGACCAGCAGTAATCAAGAATACAATTATCCAAACCATTCTGCATATATAACTAAATGTATCTTTTTTCCAACTTTCTTTTATCCACTTATTCATCCCATTTTTTCCTCCCCACTGATCAATTTTTTCTCGTTCACAGTATCTGTTGTTCCTTTTAGATTTTCATTACTCTTTCAGGTTCTCACACTAGATGGACGTTTGGGTTGTTTCCAAGATTCAGCTATGACAAATTGTTCTGCTATAAACATGGGTGCACATATATCACTGTGGTGGGGCATAAAAATGCATATAATATTCTCTGTGTCATAGTGATGGTGAATGCTTTAGGGATTTCAGTGATATAAATAGGCTGCTGTGGCGGGTGTGCCATAGGTTCATGACCATGGTGCTATGAGAATGTGTCTCCTAGTAGAGGATTCAAAACATGTTAGCTGTTTCCAGAGCTCCATCATTGATTGAGTCTGTCATTGTAAACATTCCCTAAATTCTAGCATTTTGAGCTTTTCTTTTCTTTTCAGAGACAGTACTGTTCTCCAAGATTTGTCCATGGAACTCCTGCATCAGAATCCCTATTAGAATTACTTGGCCCTCACCACCATACCTATCAAATTGGAATCTCTGCAGAGTATAGTTTAGAGATCTGTATTTTGAAAACATGTCTGTAACTTGAGAACTAATAATGTTTCAGCCTAATATTTTAACTCCCTTATAAAAATTCCATTGAAGCCTTTTCTTTTTACATTTCAGGGAAAACTACCAGGTGTTCAGAGTCTCATAGCTAGATGGGACTCGTAGTGATCACCTGTTTACAGCCTTCTAAGAGCTGAGTTTACACTCTCGTGCCACCACACCCAGTCTCAATTGCTGTCTCAGTGGCATGGAAGGCCCAGGGATTGAACCCTGTGCCTCTGGGCCTGCTTTCAGGTGCTTTATTCCACTGACTATTTGGCTAGCCCTGAAGCCTTGTTTGTAAATTTAACCTCAACAAATCTACCTAGGGCATTCCTAATTAAGGGCTCAGTTCTTTTACTATCATTGTGGGCAAGAATCTTTTAAAAGGCTTCATTTGGACTAGAATGTCTCAATGGAGTTCTTAGAGTGGGCATATAACTAATAGCTGGGGGTTGGCAGGAGAAGACTAACAGTGTTCTTTATATACACCATAGGCCATAGAGATAACTACCATTGAGGCAGAAATTAGGGCATAGCAGGGAGATTAAACAACATTGTGTGACCCATCCATCATAAAGAGCTTATAAAGAGGCTGAACAAGAGGGAGTGAATTGTCCATCATAGAGAGCTGTGAAATCATGTGTACACCTTCCAGTAGCCAGGATATGATGGCAGAAGGATATAAAAGACAGCAAGTGGTAGTCCCTGTGTTCCTTTGTCCTATTGACCCACTCTGCATGTAGTATTTCATTTTTCTTTCTTTTCACTCCAATTTCTTTTTGCTCTGTTTTAAATCTACCTCTTCTTCTTTTTGTTTATTCTACATTTTTCTCCAATAAACAACTTTTGCATTTATTGGTTGTCTCTGTCCCTTGAATGGAACCTCTGGATATTCTGCATCATGGTTGCATCTTCACCAGTTTTCATCATTTCACTAAAATGCATCCCCGTAGAAACTCATCCATGGTTTCATAATGAAAATGGCATTTAGGGAATTCATTTAAAATGTATACATATTTTGTGGACTTTCACATAGGATAAATTTTTTCTCAAAAATCAAAGTACAAGACCAGTCATGGTGGTGTATGCTGTAATCCCAAAGCTGAGGAGGCTGAAGACAGGAGGATCACTGAGTCAGAGCTCTGTAGTGACACCCTGTCCCAAATACATAAAAAATCAAAGTATATGTGTTTTATTCTATCAATGTTTTGAAAGCAAATCAATAAATATTTTTTATTCCATTACTAAACACCCACTCCTACCAGCAAAAATATCACATTATTTAACCCATTGCTGAAAGCAATTTGAGTCAGGCTAGCTTCGTGGAAAATAATTTTGTGGTTTAAACTATGTTTTCTAAAAAGGCTGGTCAAATAGCTCAGTGGATTAAAGTGCCTTCAGAGGCCAGAGGTTCGATCTGTCCTGCCATGCTGGCCCTGCCCCTGTGACGTGCTGAGACAGAAATTGAGTGATGGTGCACACCTGTAATCTCAGCTCTAGGGAAGCTATAAACAGGAGGATCACTACGAGTCCAATCTAGTAGTGTGATCCTGAACACCCCGTAGACCCTGCCCTAAAATACAAAAAAAGATTATTAGCAGTTTCATGCAAGATGAAATCCAAATCTGAATAAAGGTCTTAACTTATCATTGACTCACCATGTAGTCAATGTTCCTAGCAGTCATTTTCTTCTGGATATAACCCATATACTTGTAATAAAATCATACACTGAGACTTTGTTGGGAGGAAATTCCCTTAAAAAGGTGCCATTTTTTTTCATAAGAAGTAAAATCCAAGATTTTTAGTCTCAAAAATGGACTGTAATTATAATTCATCCTTTTATTGCCTATGAGGTTCTTAGTGAAAAAACAGGTTAGTTCTGTGATTCTGTACTTACATCCTGAGCTTTGAGATTGTTCCAAACATGCTCAATCCTCTGGTGATATTTAAAGCCAGCCTAGCTTCTCTAAGATAAGTTTTCTGCCATCTAAACTCTACCTACATCTCAAGATACTGCAGAATTTAATTTGATGGGTGTCTAATATATTTATACTCTTGGAGACCCACATGATTTTTCCTTAGAAGATTTTTTGTTTCTTGAAACTATAACATTAACATTTAAAACTTTTATCATCTTTGTGTTGTACATGCTCAGCTATGTAGTTATACACTGATAAATACTTTGGTTTCAAGACCTTTGATTTTTTTTCTGTGACTACTTGTAACATTGGCTACATATGTAACATGTGCAGTATGCAGCATAAATGAAAGTCTTAATTTAAAGCATTTAGAATTTTTATGTACATATACCAGCTCCACATGATAAATGTAATCATTATGGAGAGCAAACATATATTAATAAATAGAAATGAAGAATTTAGAATTTTAAAAATTAGATTAACATCTTTAACTTCTTATTCTTTCAGGTAAATTCTACCTTAGGAAACCTTTTGTTTCACTGTTTGCATTTTTTTACTAGAACCTGAGTTTCAAAATATGATGTCATATACCATACAATGTTCCTATTTATGGTGCACAATTCAACATTTTTAGTGTATTCACAGCGTTTTTTCTACATAAAACATTTAGTGTTCTTTTATTGTTTTACTTTCAATAACTTATGATAGGGAGAATATTTCCTTTAAAGAAATTTTTATATACAACACAATTGCTGTAAATATGCAGTGTCAGTTACAGGGAGCTCCTGTTTGGAAGCACTGGATGAGATGCAAAAAGCATGCAGTAATTTCCCAAGAGTGAATAATATGTATAAGCAGAGCATTAAAAAACACATCAACATTTAAAAACGGAGAAATACGCAGTGACAAGGTGACCAATCCCCCACTGCAATGCTAAGCTCCCACGTCCACTGACAATGCAAAGACGTGACTGAGTAGGGAAGTAAAGTTACTCTGGATAAGGCAAATAGCACTTGTGCAAATTAAATCAATACAAAATTACTTTCCATCACTATTTGGGGTGGAAGTTTACAGATTGATCTTCCCCTGTTTCCAAATCAGCACAGCAGAGGACAGAACTGAGCCCAGCAGCCCTCAGCCGCTCAGATTCAGGCATGGCTGGGCCAGGCACCCTCAGTTGCTTCCATTGAGGTGGTCCCGCAGGTTCACTCAGACACAGTGGACCTCAGGCTCTCCTCCCTCCTCCAAGTCTACGACAAAGAGACTGAACCCAGTGTTGGGGCTGACAGCCATGAGTTCCAGTCTGTTCAGAGTGGCCAGCAAGGAGCCCTTCAGGTCAGTCAGAAAGTAGCCGAATAGGGTCCTCATGTAGGCCCCGTGGCTCACCACCAAGACGCTGGCAGCCAGTCCTGGCCGGCTGCGGGCCACGCGGCACTCAGGGCTGCACTTGTTTCCTGAAGGGAATACCTCTTCCAAAGAAGATTCCAGACAGTTGCGTGGGACTTTTGGGGAAAATGGTTCTTTCTAACCTGCTTCTTTTAGGATTAGTTGACAAAAAAAAAGTCAAACAAATGTTTTCCACGCATTTTTACCTGGTCGAGTGTCTCTCCTCCTGGAGGCATGAGCACTGGGGCATTCCTTCCCCTCCACCTTGGCCATGGCCCACAGCTCACTCAGTGGCTTGCCCTTGGCAACCTCATGTTTCCTTTCACAAAGTCTTGAATCATATGCCATTGTCATGTCTTTGCAAGATTTGCTTTTCTTCAAAATCCCATCGATAGTCTGCCTTGTCCTGGTGAGGTCGCTGGAAAACACATGCGTGAACAACACATTTTTCAAAAAGCTCCCGGCCGCAGTGGCCTGTTTGAACCCAGTCTCAGAAAGCGGTTCGTCCACACCTTGTCCATGAAGTACCTTCTCCTTGTTAAGTCTTGTTTCTCCATGCTGGATTATGGTGAGGGTGAAGCACATCATCTCTGAGTAGCCAAGGGAGGCCAGGCTCCACTGGCCCTGGGCACACAGCACTGAACCCAGGGTGCCACATGGCAGCCACCTCACGGCTCCACAGTATTCACAGAGTTTTACAATAAATTTTAAAATATTTTCAGCTCCCCATAAAGGAATCCTACATATATTAGCAGTCATTCTCTATTCTTGTTGTACTGCAGCCTCTAGAAGTGACTTCAAATATATTTTCTACATCTGTAAAATTGATCTATTTTGGACATTTCATATGAGTGAAATCACTTGTGTGGTCTTTTGAGACAGGATTGCTTTCGTGTATTATGATACTTTCAGGGTTCATCCATATTGTATTATGTGTCAGTAATTTGTTTCTTTATATGGCTGAATAAAAAGTGATTATATTACATATTGTATTTATTCATTCATCAGTAGAGGAACACTTAAGTTGACCCCACCTTTTAATATTATGAGTTATGCTGCTATAAATATTAAAGTACAAATTTTTGTACAGACGTATGGTTTCATTTTCATTGGATAGATACCTAAGATAATTGCTGAGCATTAAGATAATTCTAAAATTTTGAGGAAATATTAAATTGATTCCCAAAGTGACTGACTAATTTTATATTGCTTTTAGGACAGTGTTAGTGTTCATATAACTATAGCTATTTGAGTGGGTATGAAGTTGCACTAGACTACGTTTTGATTTGTATTTCCTTAATTATAGTTAGCATTTCTTTCTTGCACTAATTGGACATTTGTGCATCTTCTTTTAAAATTGTTTACTCAGGCTGGCCAAATAGCTCAGCGGATTAAAGCACCTGCAAGCAGGTGCAAGGGCCAAGGGTTCAATCCCCAGGCCTGTTGTGCCGGCCCTGCCCCCAGTGTGCACTGAGGCATGGTGGTGCGTGCCTGTAATCCCAGCTCTTGGGAGGCTGTAAATAGGCAGATCACTATGAGTCCAATCTAGTAGTGAGACCCTGAACGCCCTGGAGACCATTCCCTAAAAATACAAAAAAAAGAAGTAAATTGTTCACTCAAACCATTTTGCCATTTGTTTTCTTACTGCCAAATTTTGAGAAGTTTATATATTCTGGGTGTTAGAGCACTAGGAGACACATGATTTGTAAACGTCCCCAATTTGTGGGTTGCATATTCATTTTCAAATTAATGCCCTCTAAAGAACAAAAATTTATAATATAGATAAAGCTAAATTTATCTGCTTTTCGCTGTTTATCTTTTTTTTTGGCAGAACTGGGAATTGAACACAGGCCTTGTGCTTGCTGTTTATCTTTTTTATGCTACATCTAAGAAACTATTGCCAAATCTAAGGCCATAAAAATGTAATCTTATACTATGTCTTAAAAATTATATTTAGGCCTTTCATCAATGTTGCAGTACTTATTAAATACAATGAGAGGTAGAATACCCTACCACTGTAGCACTATTCGTCAAAAAGTTTCTTTTTCTCCACTAGGTGATATACAAAAATGAACTGTGGAAATGCTCATGTGCAAGAACTTTGCTTTTAACTTTTGGCCACTTTTCACTATGTATGAATACTATGTAATTTCATTTAGTACTTATTAGCCATTCACTCTACTTTGAGGTTAACCAATAAGGGTAAATAAGTTTATATCATTTGTTAACTGATATATTCCAGATCCCACAATATTGACCAACGGTTCCTACTATGTGTTCAAAAAACGATCTTTTAATGAATCTCCTAGTGTGAATTCATATCAATGGGTCAAATGACAAAACAACCCAGTGGTGGCACACATGACCAGCCCAGCCCAGAGAGGACATGCCAATGACCCATAAAGGCTCCAGCTGAGCAGTTCACATGCCAGCAGTTGGTAAATTAGGTGAACCAGTGCTGTGCTTAAACACACAGACACATGGAATAGAAGTGAATGGGTGAACCTGCCATTCTTCTTATTTTTTTAATCAAAGGCCTTGGGGAGAACTTCGGCAGCAGAACAATCATACTAGCTCCCTCATTCAGATGAAAGATCAGTCTGGTACACAACACAAATCCCACTACACATTTGGCTGTAGTACACAACACATTTCTGGCATCTGACTTGGACAGATCCACAGAATGGTGGATACAGAGGAATTTTACCAAACATATATTTTTGTTTGTTTGATTGATTTTCCTTTTTATGTCCAGTTGGGGTCTTTTTTTTGTTTAGTTTTGTTTTGTCTTGTCATATTTTCTGTTTTATTTTCTCTATCTTTTTTGTTTTTTTTTCACACTTTAGATTTACTACCTTCCTTTATATCTTCTTCTAGTCATTTTCTTACTTTCTTTCATCAACTATCTTGCTTAATTATATGATACTTTCATGTGAGTAAACATTGTCTCTTCTCTTTCTGGCTCATATCACTACTTCTCTGAATTCTCTCCCATTCTTTCCCTCCTGTGTCCTCCAGTATCCTATAAATTTAGTGATCATCCTTTAACCTATAGCCTTTCTCCTAATACCTTATTTATGTCTCCATTTTGCCCCCTATCACTCTTACTGCCCCAGACCCTAAGCCAGGGTAAAAAATAGTCCACTAAAGACAGAATCATTGCATACATGTTCCTGGTATATGCTGGATATTATTATATTACTATAGACTTTGCTCCTATGGTTAAAGGTATCGGATCAATAGTCACAACAGTTTGTCAGTAGCCAGGCTGTGCTGAAGACTATTGTTATAGCTAAATATACTACTTAAGCTTGAATCTGATAGCTGTTATAATCAGGTTTTCTCTTCTGTATAATGACACTGTGAATATATGGGTCATTACCATCATTGCAGTTCAGTAATACAGAATTAGTTGTTGAGCCAAATGGACAACAAATTCTTATCCTCAAAAAAATGGAAAGGTAGATTCTTGAGATAGATACAAAAACCAAGAAGCACCTATATTCAGAAGATATCCCTGAGGAATAGATATGTCCTAGTGGAAGGCACAGTACTAGGAATAAAGCTATCTACCGTAACAATCTACAAAGAAAACAGATAAATAAAAATAATAAAAGAGATAATGACAAGATGCAGAAGCAAAATCAAACCCCAGATCCCCAGCCCACCTATCACAAGTCTAGAACAAAATGTGATAAAAAACATCAGAAGGAAACCACTAGTATTTTCTGAAATTATACAATAGAACTGAAAAAAGCAGAATATCCTATTGAAAAAAAAAATCTCTAAGGTGCAAAAAGAAATGGTCAAAATGAAACATTAAAACACAGATTTTTTTTTTTTTAAATGTAGTAGCTCAGGAAAGCCATGGAAATCATGAATGTCCAATATAGAAAAAAAAATGAAATACATAAAAGAGATCCAAATAGAAAACCAAGACTTTAAAAACCACGTTAGAAGTAAACTGAATACATTGACCAAAGGGAAGGATTTCATCTAATGACCATGAAAAGAAAGATATCTTAAAATAACATGAGACCATGAAAAATAACTTGAACAAATTATAAGGCAAAGCAAAGACGCACAACATAAGATTAGTTGGAGTTAGTTAGAAAGCTGAAGACAGCAAACAATAGGTAGAAAAATCCTCTTTAGGGAAATAATGGCAGAAAATTTCCCAGACATGGATAAAGAATTTGACATACAAATAAGAAAAGCATATAAAATTTCAAATAGGCACAATCACAATAAATATATATAAAGGCATATAATAATCAAGATGCAGGAAATCAGCACAAGAAAAGAATAGTGAAAACAGCAAAAGAAAAGAAACAAACAACTTAAAAGGAAAGTCCATCATAGTCTCAGTAGACTTCTCAACAAAAATGCTTAGATCAAGGATAGCTTGGAATAAGGTACTTGAAGCTCTAAAAGAAAATAATCTTCAACTCAGATTCATGTACCCAGCAAAATTATCTTCACAATCAAGGGAGAAATATGATACACGATGAAGGACAACTGAAGAAATTCATGACCACCACAATGGCTCCTAAGAATTCTCTGAAGGATATATTAGACAAAATAAAGATGACAAGTACAAGAACTCCAAAAGAAGCAACTAGTTCTTTCTTTTGTTTTTTAAAAAACAGGAAAGACAGGGAAACAAAAACAGGAAAATAACATGAAAAAGACAAAGCAGGGGCTGGGGATATATCTCAGTAGAATAAGCACTTGCTTGGCAAATGCAGGATCTTGAGTTTAATCCCTGGTAATGCAAAAAAGAAAGAAGAAAGAAAGAAAGAAAGAAAGAAAGAAAGAAAGAAAGAAAGAAAGAAAGAAAGAAAGAAAGAAAGAAAGAAAGAAAGAAAAAGAAAGATCAGACAAAGCAATACATATCAACTGTGATCTCATTTTAAACAGCCACAAAAAAAGGACCAGACTGGCACAATGAATCCAGAAGCAAGATCCAACAATATGCTGCATAAAGAAACATATATGACTCAAACAAAAAAATGCATAGCCTAAAAGTCAAAGGATGAGAAAAAATACTCCATGAGACAGGATCCCAGAAAAAAGAAAGGTTAACTGTTTTATTTACAGACAATGTGATCTTTAAACCAGGACTGATCAAAAGAGACAAAGAATATCACTTACATACTTATAAAGAGAAAACCCAAGAAAGAAGAGATAAGAATCTTTAATGTATACATATCAAATGCTGGTGCACCCTCCTACATAAAACAAGTATTAATGGACAAGAAAAATAAAACAAACACTAAAACAACTTTAATGGGTGACCTTAGCACTACACTGACAAATAGGTCAACTAGACCAAAAAAGATGAGGTGAAAATATCAAAATGGTGTTTTTATTTTTTATCACATTAAACTAACATATGAACAAATCGATGTAGTATACATCTACAGAGTGTACCACCCCACCATATCAGAATTTATATTCTTCTCAGTTGTACATGGAACATTCCTCTAAATAGACCATATATTATCCCATAGAACATGCTTGAGTAAAAACTAATTTAAATCATCCCATGTATATTATCTTATCATAGTGCAATAAAATTGGAAATCAATGGAAAAAGAAACCAAAAAGTATGTTAACACCTGGAAATTAAATAATGCCCTCCCATACAACCAGTGGGCCATACATAAATAAAAAAAGAAATTAAGTAGTATCTAGAATTAAATGATAATGACAATAAAGCATACCAGAATTCATAGGATGCAATGAAAAAAGTTCTTAGGAGAAAATTTATAGGAGTGAATTCTCACATCAGGAAAACAGTGTGAGTTCAAATAGACATGCAAATGTTGAATTTTACACTTCCAGAAAAAAAGAACAAATGAAACCCAAAGCTCATATGAGAAAAGTATAAAGATAAGAGCAACAATTAATACAATGGAGAATAAGAAAGCAGTACAAACCAGAATCTTTAAGCAGACTTATTTAAAGATTTTGTTTCTCAAAAGAATAAATAAAATTGATAAAGGCTTAGTAAACCTTATCAAAAAGAGAGAAAAGACTCAATGGAATTAGGCTAAAAGGATGAAATCACAATGGATCCTATGGAAATCCAGAAGATAATCATCAATACATAATTTGAGAAACTGTACTCTGAAGAGATGGAAAACAAAGAGGAAATGGGCAGTTTTCTAGACATATATGAATGGCCAAAACTGATTCAAGAGGATATAAAATTTCTAAATAATATGGCATCAGTCAATGACATTGAAAATGTAATAAAAAACTTAACACCACCAACAAATATTGTATAACCTGATGGATTCACTGCTGAATTCCATAAGAAATTTAGAAGAGCTGACGGTATAGCTCAGCGGACTAAGTGCTTGCTTAGGTAAGCGCAGAAGCCAGGGTTCGATTCCTGGTTCCCATGCTGCGCTGGCCCCGCCTTCATGTGCGCTGAGCCACTGATGGAGTCTGGTGGCACGTGCTTGTAATCCCAGCCCTAGAGAGGCAGAAAGCAGGAGGATCACTATGAATGTGGACTGAATAGTGAGACCCTGTCAAAAAAAAAAAAAAAAAACCCTTAAAAAAGAAAGAAATTTATAGCAGATCTAATGCCACTGTTGATGAAATTCTCTGATGAAATGGAAAAGGAAGCATTGGTTTTAAGTTATTTCTTGGAAGTATGCATTAAGCTGACACCAAAACCCTAGAAGGACTCAATAAATGAAGAATTAAAAGACTGGGTGTGGTGGTACATGTCTGTAATCCCAGCACTTGGGAGGCTGAAAACAAGAGGATCACTATGAGTCTGATCTGTGTAGTGAGACCCTGTAGACCCTGTAATAAATACACTAAAAAAAAGAACTAAGTAAAGTATCATGTCGTCTGCAAATAGTGATAATTTAACTTCTTCTTTTCCTATTCTTATTCCCTTTATTTTTCCCTCTTTTCTAATGGCTGCTGCTAAGGATTCCAACACTATATTGAATAGGAGGGGTGATAGAGGACATCCTTGTCTTGTACCTGATTTAAGAGTAAAAGATTTCAGTTTTTCCTCATTTAGGATTATATGAGCTTTTGGGTTGTCATAGATGGCTTTTATCAAGTTAAGATAGAGTCCATCTATTCCAATTTTCCGTAGGACCTTGAACATGAATGAG